>CM057809.1:42509296-42734296 GCA_030067965.1 Latrodectus elegans
CCAATTATCAGATTGACAATAAAATTTTCACATGATCAGATTTCTGTTTTTATTCATTTTTAACAAAGAATTAATTATTCTTATATTAACAAAAATGTAATAGATTATTTTAATACTAGGAAAAATTAACCATTATTTTTTTACTATTTATATATATCTTAGTTACTATTCTTTACACTTTAAATCCTTTGTAATTTCATAATATAAATAACATCTTTACATTAATTACCTCAAATCTATTAAAAATATACAACTCACGTGCACAATATAAATAAAATCACTACTTTTCAAAAATTAGCATAACAGCTGATATTTTAATATCTATATCTAAAATTTTGAGAATTTATCATTTTACAAACTGCAAATCTGATTACAATCTCCAAACACCACATATTCTTATTTTGTAAGTCTTAAGACTATTATTATCAATTTATTTAACAGCTGATATTAATAATAAAAAAGACTTTCTAATAAGCACATCTGATATTGTCCTGGAAGATTCCTTAGAATTCAGGCTGTATTTATGTTTTATTATTAGTCACTGGTCATATAAGTGATTATACAAGGATCCAATTAAAAAAGTTCAATTGGAATTATATGCAAGTGATCCTGTAAATGTTAAGAAACCAATTTACTTTGTCCATCACACATGCACATTTTGATTATCTCTCTTCTTTTACTAAAAAGCCTGGAAGACATTTTTAATCAAACAATTTAAATATTTCTATTTTTACTTGTTTCACAGTTAAAAGATATCTACAAGTGTTTCAACATCTTGGATATATGTACTTACATCTCCAAAAAGTTTTCTCAAATGCACACACATTTCCTTTTTAAAGGATCTCATAGGGAAATTCTAATTGTAGCATTTGTTATGATTGTTTTACACAATTATGATTGTTTCTTAATGGTGATTTGATAGATGTATAAAATGTGAGATAAAGCTTTTCTTCAAAAAAATATAATTTAAGAGTATCAAAATAAAATACCTTGAACATGTCTATCTTGTCACTCCCCTTATTCCGATATCAAGATTTCAAACAGCAGGATAATATTTCAATATATTGTGCATCTGATCATACACAAAATGGTGAAGAGCGTTTCCACCATTAAGCAAGCACCTACTAAAGTAAAATAATCAGTATTTTAATTTCATAATATTTAAATATATATAATAAAAAATAATTAGTACAAGCACAACCAAAATTATGAACATTACAGGGAAATTATTTGAATTAAGAATGTTTATCATTTTTATTTCTATTTTAACTTACCACTTAGTTTATTTTATTACTCTTATTTTAACAATCAGTATCAATTTTTTTTTTTCTATTTTAGTAATGTGCTTGAAATCCAAGACTTTAAATATATACACATTCCACTGACATTTCAGATTTGTTGATGGTTTAATATTGTAGCCATTAACTATACATATTGTACATAAAAGCTAATTTTAAAAATTCCAACAACTTAAAGTCCCATTTTGCCTCAGAAGTTTCTCAGTGTTTTTGTTTGAATACTTAGTTATTTTTCACTTAAAAAGTCCAGCACTTTTACTAATGTTTGATAACAGAGAAATTTACAAAGAACATTTATTAGTTTTAGGAACATTTAATTATTTATTAATTTTAATATTAAATATCATTTAATATTATATGAATTTGATGATATATAATACATGAACAGTTTTATTAATATAATATGAATTTCATATACAGGAACATTTTTAAAATCCATTAAGTACTTCATATTTGGTATGCATATTCCAATTGATATAAGCACAACATAAATAAAATTAACTGTTGTTTACATATAGCTCTTATGAGAAAAATAATCATGGAATATCATTTTGGTAAATAAAAATCAGTAGGCTAAATAGAAATTTACTGCTTCAGTGAATTTATCTATTTAAGTAATAAACAGACTAGTTGAAAATTATGTTTGATTATTAAATTAAATTTTAGTTATTAAAAATACTTACATAAATTCTTCTTAAATAACATGTTTTTTCCAACAAAAACCTGCAAAAAAAATTTTTTTATTTTTCAAGTTGTAAAGTAAAAATTTATGCAACCTGTCTAAATTGTTTTCCAATTACCACATTGACAATAAAATTTTCACATGATCAGATTTCTGTTTTTATTCATTTTTAACAAAGAATTAATTATTCTTATATTAACAAAAATGTAATAGATTATTTTAATACTAGGAAAAATCAACCATTATTTTTTTACTATTTATATATATCTTAGTTACTATTCTTTACACTTTAAATCCTTTGTAATTTCATAATATAAATAACATCTTTACATTAATTACCTCAAATCTATTAAAAATATACAACTCACGTGCACAATATAAAAAAATCACTACTTTCAAAAATTAGCATAACAGCTGATATTTTAATATCTATATCTAAAATTTTCTGAATTTATCATTTACAAACTGCAAACCTGATTACAATCTCAAACACCACATATTCTTATTTTGTAAGTCTTAAGACTATTATTATCAATTTATTTATGCAGCTGATATTAATAATAAATAGACTTTCTAATACAATGTGATATTGTCCTGGAAGATTCCTTGAATTCAGGCTGTATTTATGTTTTATTATTAGTCACTGGTCATATAAGTGATTATACAAGGATCAATTAAAAAAGTTCAATTGGAATTATATGCAAGTGATCCTGTAAATGTTAAAAACCAATTTACTTTGTCAATCACATGCACATTTTGATTATCTCTTTTACTAAAAGCCTGGAAGACATTTTTTAATAAACAATTTAAATATTTCTATTTTACTTGTTTCACAGTTAAAAGATATCTACAAGTGTTTCAACATCTTGATATATGTACTTACATCTCCAAAGTTTCTCAAATGCACACACATTTCCTTTTTAAAGGATCTCGCAAATTCTAATTGTAGCATTTGTTATGATTGTTTTTACACAATTATGATTGTTTTTTAATGGTGATTTGATAGATGTATAATATGTGAATAAAGCTTTTTCAAAAATATAATTTAAGAGTATCAAAAATAAAATACCTGAACATGTCTATCTTGTCACTCCTTATTCCAATATCAAGATTTCAAACAGCAGGGTAATTTTCAATACTTTGTGCATCTGATTACACAAAATTGAAGGCGTTTCCACCATTAAGCAAGCACCACTAAAGTAAAATAATCAGTATTTTAATTTCATAATATTTAAATATATATAATAAAAAATAATTATACAAGCACAACCAAAATTATGAGCATTACAGGGGAAATTATTTGAATTAAGAATGTTTATCATTTTTTATTTCTATTTTAACTTACACTTAGTTTATTTTATTACTCTTATTTTAACAATCTATCAATTTTTTTTTTATTTTAGTAATGTGTGAAATCCACGACTTTAAATATATACACATTCACTGACATTTCAGATTTGCTGATGGTTTAATATTTAGCCATTAACTATACATATTGTACATAAAAGCTAATTTTAAAAATTCCAACAACTTAAAGTCATTTGCTCAGAAGTTTCTCAGTGTTTTGTTTGAATACTTAGTTATTTTTCACTTAAAAAGTCCAACTTTTTACTAATGTTTGATAACAGAAAATTTACAAGAACATTTATTAGTTTTAGGAACATTTAATTATTTATTAATTTTAATATTAAATATCATTTAATATTATATGAATTTGATGATATATATACATGAACATTAATATTATGAATTTCATATACAGGAACATTTTTTAAAATCCATTAAGTACTTCATATTTGGTATGCATATTCCAATTGATATAAGCACAACATAAATAAAATTAACTGTTGTTTACATAGCCTTATGAGAAAAATAATCATGGAATATCATTTTGGTAAATAAAAATCAGTAGGCTAAATAGAAAGTTACTGCTTCAGTGAATTTATCTATTTAAGTAATAAACAGACTAGTTGAAAATTATGTTTGATTATTAAATTAAATTTTAGTTATTAAAAATACTTACATAAATTCTTCTTAAATAACATGTTTTTTCCAACAAAAACCTGCAAAAATTTTTTATTTTCAAGTTGTAAAGTAAAAATTTATGCAACCTGTCTAAATTGTTTTCCAATTATCAGATTGACAATAAAATTTTCACATGATCAGATTTCTGTTTTTATTCATTTTTAACAAAGAATTAATTATTCTTATATTAACAAAATGTAATAGATTATTTTAATACTAGGAAAAATTAACCATTATTTTTTTACTATTTATATATATCTTAGTTACTATTCTTTACACTTTAAATCCTTTGTAATTTCATAATATAAATAACATCTTTACATTAATTACCTCTAATCTATTAAAAATATTCAAGTCACGTGCACAATATAATAAAATCTCTAGTTTCAAAAATTAGTATAACAGCTGATATTTTAATATCTATATCTAAAATTTTGAGAATTTATCATTTACAAACTGCAAACCTGATTACAATCTCAAACACCACATATTCTTATTTTGTAAGTCTTAAGACTATTATTATCAATTTATTTATGCAGCTGATATTAATAATAAATAGACTTTCTAATACAATGTGATATTGTCCTGGAAGATTCCTTGAATTCAGGCTGTATTTATGTTTTATTATTAGTCACTGGTCATATAAGTGATTATACAAGGATCAATTAAAAAAGTTCAATTGGAATTATATGCAAGTGATCCTGTAAATGTTAAAACCAATTTACTTTGTCCATCACATGCACATTTTGATTATCTCTTTTACTAAAAGCCTGGAAGACATTTTTTAATAAACAATTTAAATATTTCTATTTTACTTGTTTCACAGTTAAAAGATATCTACAAGTGTTTCAACATCTTGATATATGTACTTACATCTCCAAAGTTTCTCAAATGCACACACATTTCCTTTTTAAAGGATCTCACAAATTCTAATTGTAGCATTTGTTATGATTGTTTTTACACAATTATGATTGTTTTTTAATGGTGATTTGATAGATGTATAATATGTGAATAAAGCTTTTTCAAAAATATAATTTAAGAGTATCAAAAATAAAATACCTGAACATGTCTATCTTGTCACTCCTTATTCCAATATCAAGATTTCAAACAGCAGGGTAATTTTCAATACTTTGTGCCTCTGATTACACAAAATTGAAGGCGTTTCTACCATTAAGCAAGCACCACTAAAGTAAAATAATCAGTATTTTAATTTCATAATATTTAAATATATATAATAAAAATAATTATACAAGCACAACCAAAATTATGAACATTACAGGGGAAATTATTTGAATTAAGAATGTTTATCATTTTTTATTTCTATTTTAACTTACACTTAGTTTATTTTATTACTCTTATTTTAACAATCTATCAATTTTTTTTTCTATTTTAGTAATGTGTGAAATCCACGACTTTAAATATATACACATTCACTGACATTTCAGATTTGTTGATGGTTTAATATTTAGCCATTAACTATACATATTGTACATAAAAGCTAATTTTAAAAATTCCAACAACTTAAAGTCATTTGCTCAGAAGTTTCTCAGTGTTTTGTTTGAATACTTAGTTATTTTTCACTTAAAAAGTCCAACTTTTTACTAATGTTTGATAACAGAAAATTTACAAGAACATTTATTAGTTTTAGGAACATTTAATTATTTATTAATTTTAATATTAAATATCATTTAATATTATATGAATTTGATGATATATATACATGAACATTAATATTATGAATTTCATATACAGGAACATTTTTAAAATCCATTAAGTACTTCATATTTGGTATGCATATTCCAATTGATATAAGCACAACATAAATAAAATTAACTGTTGTTTACATAGCCTTATGAGAAAAATAATCATGGAATATCATTTTGGTAAATAAAAATCAGTAGGCTAAATAGAAAGTTACTGCTTCAGTGAATTTATCTATTTAAGTAATAAACAGACTAGTTGAAAATTATGTTTGATTATTAAATTAAATTTTAGTTATTAAAAATACTTACATAAACTCTTCTTAAATAACATGTTTTTTCCAACAAAAACCTGCAAAAAAATTTTTATTTTTCAAGTTGTAAAGTAAAAATTTATGCAACCTGTCTAAATTGTTTTCCAATTATCAGACAGACAATAAAATTTTCACATGATCAGATTTCTGTTTTTATTCATTTTTAACAAAGAATTAATTATTCTTATATTAACAAAAATGTAATAGATTATTTTAATACTAGGAAAAATTAACCATTATTTTTTTTACTATTTATATATATCTTAGTTACTATTCTTTACACTTTAAATCCTTTGTAATTTCATAATATAAATAACATCTTTACATTAATTACCTCAAATCTATTAAAAATATACAACTCACGTGCACAATATAAAAATCACTACTTTCAAAATTAGCATAACAGCTGATATTTTAATATCTATATCTAAAATTTTGTGAATTTATCATTTACAAACTGCAAACCTGATTACAATCTCAAACACCACATATTCTTATTTTGTAAGTCTTAAGACTATTATTATCAATTTATTTATGCAGCTGATATTAATAATAAATAGACTTTCTAATACAATGTGATATTGTCCTGGAAGATTCCTTGAATTCAGGCTGTATTTATGTTTTATTATTAGTCACTGGTCATATAAGTGATTATACAAGGATCAATTAAAAAAGTTCAATTGGAATTATATGCAAGTGATCCTGTAAATGTTAAAAACCAATTTACTTTGTCCATCACATGCACATTTTGATTATCTCTTTTACTAAAAGCCTGGAAGACATTTTTTAATAAACAATTTAAATATTTCTATTTTACTTGTTTCACAGTTAAAAGATATCTACAAGTGTTTCAACATCTTGATATATGTACTTACATCTCCAAAGTTTCTCAAATGCACACACATTTCCTTTTTAAAGGATCTCACAAATTCTAATTGTAGCATTTGTTATGATTGTTTTTACACAATTATGATTGTTTTTTAATGGTGATTTGATAGATGTATAATATGTGAATAAAGCTTTTTCAAAAATATAATTTAAGAGTATCAAAAATAAAATACCTGAACATGTCTATCTTGTCACTCCTTATTCCAATATCAAGATTTCAAACAGCAGGGGAATTTTCAATACTTTGTGCATCTGATTACACAAAATTGAAGGCGTTTCCACCATTAAGCAAGCACCACTAAAGTAAAATAATCAGTATTTTAATTTCATAATATTTAAATATATATAATAAAAAATAATTATACAAGCACAACCAAAATTATGAGCATTACAGGGGAAATTATTTGAATTAAGAATGTTTATCATTTTTTATTTCTATTTTAACTTACACTTAGTTTATTTTATTACTCTTATTTTAACAATCTATCAATTTTTTTTTTTATTTTAGTAATGTGTGAAATCCACGACTTTAAATATATACACATTCACTGACATTTCAGATTTGCTGATGGTTTAATATTTAGCCATTAACTATACATATTGTACATAAAAGCTAATTTTAAAAATTCCAACAACTTAAAGTCATTTGCTCAGAAGTTTCTCAGTGTTTTGTTTGAATACTTAGTTATTTTTCACTTAAAAAGTCCAACTTTTACTAATGTTTGATAACAGAAAATTTACAAGAACATTTATTAGTTTTAGGAACATTTAATTATTTATTAATTTTAATATTAAATATCATTTAATATTATATGAATTTGATGATATATATACATGAACATTAATATTATGAATTTCATATACAGGAACATTTTTTAAAATCCATTAAGTACTTCATATTTGGTATGCATATTCCAATTGATATAAGCACAACATAAATAAAATTAACTGTTGTTTACATAGCCTTATGAGAAAAATAATCATGGAATATCATTTTTGGTAAATAAAAATCAGTAGGCTAAATAGAAAGTTACTGCTTCAGTGAATTTATCTATTTAAGTAATAAACAGACTAGTTGAAAATTATGTTTGATTATTAAATTAAATTTTAGTTATTAAAAATACTTACATAAATTCTTCTTAAATAACATGTTTTTTCCAACAAAAACCTGCAAAAAAAATTTTTATTTTTCTGTTGTAAAGTAAAAATTTATGCAACCTGTCTAAATTGTTTTCCAATTATCAGACAGACAATAAAATTTTCACATGATCAGATTTCTGTTTTTATTCATTTTTAACAAAGAATTAATTATTCTTATATTAACAAAAATGTAATAGATTATTTTAATACTAGGAAAAATTAACCATTATTTTTTTTACTATTTATATATATCTTAGTTACTATTCTTTACACTTTAAATCCTTTGTAATTTCATAATATAAATAACATCTTTACATTAATTACCTCAAATCTATTAAAAATATACAACTCACGTGCACAATATAAAAAAATCACTACTTTCAAAAATTAGCACAACAGCTGATATTTTAATATCTATATCTAAAATTTTGAGAATTTATCATTTACAAACTGCAAATCTGATTACAATCTCAAACACCACATATTCTTATTTTGTAAGTCTTAAGACTATTATTATCAATTTATTTATGCAGCTGATATTAATAATAAATAGACTTTCTAATACAATGTGATATTGTCCTGGAAGATTCCTTGAATTCAGGCTGTATTTATGTTTTATTATTAGTCACTGGTCATATAAGTGATTATACAAGGATCAATTAAAAAAGTTCAATTGGAATTATATGCAAGTGATCCTGTAAATGTTAAAAACCAATTTACTTTGTCCATCACATGCACATTTTGATTATCTCTTTTACTAAAAGCCTGGAAGACATTTTTTAATAAACAATTTAAATATTTCTATTTTACTTGTTTCACAGTTAAAAGATATCTACAAGTGTTTCAACATCTTGATATATGTACTTACATCTCCAAAGTTTCTCAAATGCACACACATTTCCTTTTTAAAGGATCTCGCAAATTCTAATTGTAGCATTTGTTATGATTGTTTTTACACAATTATGATTGTTTTTTAATGGTGATTTGATAGATGTATAATATGTGAATAAAGCTTTTTCAAAAATATAATTTAAGAGTATCAAAAATAAAATACCTGAACATGTCTATCTTGTCACTCCTTATTCCAATATCAAGATTTCAAACAGCAGGGGAATTTTCAATACTTTGTGCATCTGATTACACAAAATTGAAGGCGTTTCCACCATTAAGCAAGCACCACTAAAGTAAAATAATCAGTATTTTAATTTCATAATATTTAAATATATATAATAAAAAATAATTATACAAGCACAACCAAAATTATGAGCATTACAGGGGAAATTATTTGAATTAAGAATGTTTATCATTTTTTATTTCTATTTTAACTTACACTTAGTTTATTTTATTACTCTTATTTTAACAATCTATCAATTTTTTTTTCTATTTTAGTAATGTGTGAAATCCACGACTTTAAATATATACACATTCACTGACATTTCAGATTTGTTGATGGTTTAATATTTAGCCATTAACTATACATATTGTACATAAAAGCTAATTTTAAAAATTCCAACAACTTAAAGTCATTTGCTCAGAAGTTTCTCAGTGTTTTGTTTGAATACTTAGTTATTTTTCACTTAAAAAGTCCAACTTTTACTAATGTTTGATAACAGAAAATTTACAAGAACATTTATTAGTTTTAGGAACATTTAATTATTTATTAATTTTAATATTAAATATCATTTAATATTATATGAATTTGATGATATATATACATGAACATTAATATTATGAATTTCATATACAGGAACATTTTTTAAAATCCATTAAGTACTTCATATTTGGTATGCATATTCCAATTGATATAAGCACAACATAAATAAAATTAACTGTTGTTTACATAGCCTTATGAGAAAAATAATCATGGAATATCATTTTTGGTAAATAAAAATCAGTAGGCTAAATAGAAAGTTACTGCTTCAGTGAATTTATCTATTTAAGTAATAAACAGACTAGTTGAAAATTATGTTTGATTATTAAATTAAATTTTAGTTATTAAAAATACTTACATAAATTCTTCTTAAATAACATGTTTTTTCCAACAAAACCTGCAAAAAAAATTTTATTTTTTCAAGTTGTAAAGTAAAAATTTATGCAACCTGTCTAAATTGTTTTCCAATTATCAGACAGACAATAAAATTTTCACATGATCAGATTTCTGTTTTTATTCATTTTTAACAAAGAATTAATTATTCTTATATTAACAAAAATGTAATAGATTATTTTAATACTAGGAAAAATTAACGATTATTTTTTTTTACTTATTTATATATATCTTAGTTACTATTCTTTACACTTTAAATCCTTTGTAATTTCATAATATAAATAACATCTTTACATTAATTACCTCAAATCTATTAAAAATATACAACTCACGTGCACAATATAAAAATCACTACTTTCAAAAATTAGCATAACAGCAGATATATTAATATCTATATCTAAAATTTTGTGAATTTATCATTTACAAACTGCAAACCTGATTACAATCTCAAACACCACATATTCTTATTTTGTAAGTCTTAAGACTATTATTATCAATTTATTTATGCAGCTGATATTAATAATAAATAGACTTTCTAATACAATGTGATATTGTCCTGGAAGATTCCTTGAATTCAGGCTGTATTTATGTTTTATTATTAGTCACTGGTCATATAAGTGATTATACAAGGATCAATTAAAAAGTTCAATTGGAATTATATGCAAGTGATCCTGTAAATGTTAAAAACCAATTTACTTTGTCCATCACATGCACATTTTGATTATCTCTTTTACTAAAAGCCTGGAAGACATTTTTAATAAACAATTTAAATATTTCTATTTTACTTGTTTCACAGTTAAAAGATATCTACAAGTGTTTCAACATCTTGATATATGTACTTACATCTCCAACGTTTCTCAAATGCACACACATTTCCTTTTTAAAGGATCTCACAAATTCTAATTGTAGCATTTGTTATGATTGTTTTTACACAATTATGATTGTTTTTAATGGTGATTTGATAGATGTATAATATGTGAACAAAGCTTTTTCAAAAATATAATTTAAGAGTATCAAAAATAAAATACCTGAACATGTCTATCTTGTCACTCCTTATTCCAATATCAAGATTTCAAACAGCAGGGTAATTTTCAATACTTTGTGCATCTGATTACACAAAATTGAAGGCGTTTCCACCATTAAGCAAGCACCACTAAAGTAAAATAATCAGTATTTTAATTTCATAATATTTAAATATATATAATAAAAAATAATTATACAAGCACAACCAAAATTATGAGCATTACAGAAATTATTTGAATTAAGAATGTTTATCATTTTTTATTTCTATTTTAACTTACACTTAGTTTATTTTATTACTCTTATTTTAACAATCTATCAATTTTTTTCTATTTTAGTAATGTGTGAAATCCACGACTTTAAATATATACACATTCACTGACATTTCAGATTTGTTGATGGTTTAATATTTAGCCATTAACTATACATATTGTACATAAAAGCTAATTTTAAAAATTCCAACAACTTAAAGTCATTTGCTCAGAAGTTTCATAGTGTTTTGTTTGAATACTTAGTTATTTTTCACTTAAAAAGTCCAACTTTACTAATGTTTGATAACAGAAAATTTACAAGACCATTTATTAGTTTTAGGAACATTTAATTATTTATTAATTTTAATGTTAAATATCATTTAATATTATATGAATTTGATGATATATATACATGAACATTAATATTATGAATTTCATATACAGGAACATTTTTTAAAATCCATTAAGTACTTCATATTTGGTATGCATATTCCAATTGATATAAGCACAACATAAATAAAATTAACTGTTGTTTACATAGCCTTATGAGAAAAATAATCATGGAATATCATTTTGGTAAATAAAAATCAGTAGGCTAAATAGAAAGTTACTGCTTCAGTGAATTTATCTATTTAAGTAATAAACAGACTAGTTGAAAATTATGTTTGATTATTAAATTATATTTTAGTTATTAAAAATACTTACATAAACTCTTCTTAAATAACATGTTTTTTCCAACAAAAACCTGCAAAAAATTTTTATTTTTCAAGTTGTAAAGTAAAAATTTATGCAACCTGTCTAAATTGTTTTCCAATTATCAGACAGACAATAAAATTTTCACATGATCAGATTTCTGTTTTTATTCATTTTTAACAAAGAATTAATTATTCTTATATTAACAAAAATGTAATAGATTATTTTAATACTAGGAAAAATTAACCATTATTTTTTTACTATTTATATATATCTTAGTTACTATTCTTTACACTTTAAATCCTTTGTAATTTCATAATATAAATAACATCTTTACATTAATTACCTCAAATCTATTAAAAATATACAACTCACGTGCACAATATAAAAAAATCACTACTTTCAAAAATTAGCATAACAGCTGATATTTTAATATCTATATCTAAAATTTTGAGAATTTATCATTTACAAACTGCAAATCTGATTACAATCTCAAACACCACATATTCTTATTTTGTAAGTCTTAAGACTATTATTATCAATTTATTTATGCAGCTGATATTAATAATAAATAGACTTTCTAATACAATGTGATATTGTCCTGGAAGATTCCTTGAATTCAGGCTGTATTTATGTTTTATTATTAGTCACTGATCATATAAGTGATTATACAAGGATCAATTAAAAAGTTCAATTGGAATTATATGCAAGTGATCCTGTAAATGTTAAAAACCAATTTACTTTGTCCATCACATGCACATTTTGATTATCTCTTTTACTAAAAGCCTGGAAGACATTTTTTAATAAACAATTTAAATATTTCTATTTTACTTGTTTCACAGTTAAAAGATATCTACAAGTGTTTCAACATCTTGATATATGTACTTACATCTCCAAAGTTTCTCAAATGCACACACATTTCCTTTTTAAAGGATCTCGCAAATTCTAATTGTAGCATTTGTTATGATTGTTTTTACACAATTATGATTGTTTTTTAATGGTGATTTGATAGATGTATAAAATGTGAATAAAGCTTTTTCAAAAATATAATTTAAGAGTATCAAAAATAAAATACCTGAACATGTCTATCTTGTCACTCCTTATTCCAATATCAAGATTTCAAACAGCAGGGTAATTTTCAATACTTTGTGCATCTGATTACACAAAATTGAAGGCGTTTCCACCATTAAGCAAGCACCACTAAAGTAAAATAATCAGTATTTTAATTTCATAATATTTAAATATATATAATAAAAAATAATTATACAAGCACAACCAAAATTATGAGCATTACAGGGGAAATTATTTGAATTAAGAATGTTTATCATTTTTTATTTCTATTTTAACTTACACTTAGTTTATTTTATTACTCTTATTTTAACAATCTATCAATTTTTTTTTCTATTTTAGTAATGTGTGAAATCCACGACTTTAAATATATACACATTCACTGACATTTCAGATTTGTTGATGGTTTAATATTTAGCCATTAACTATACATATTGTACATAAAAGCTAATTTTAAAAATTCCAACAACTTAAAGTCATTTGCTCAGAAGTTTCTCAGTGTTTTGTTTGAATACTTAGTTATTTTTCACTTAAAAAGTCCAACTTTTTACTAATGTTTGATAACAGAAAATTTACAAGAACATTTATTAGTTTTAGGAACATTTAATTATTTATTAATTTTAATATTAAATATCATTTAATATTATATGAATTTGATGATATATATACATGAACATTAATATTATGAATTTCATATACAGGAACATTTTTTAAAATCCATTAAGTACTTCATATTTGGTATGCATATTCCAATTGATATAAGCACAACATAAATAAAATTAACTGTTGTTTACATAGCCTTATGAGAAAAATAATCATGGAATATCATTTTGGTAAATAAAAATCAGTAGGCTAAATAGAAAGTTACTGCTTCAGTGAATTTATCTATTTAAGTAATAAACAGACTAGTTGAAAATTATGTTTGATTATTAAATTAAATTTTAGTTATTAAAAATACTTACATAAACTCTTCTTAAATAACATGTTTTTTCCAAAAAAAACCTGCAAAAAAAATTTTTATTTTTCAAGTTGTAAAGTAAAAATTTATGCAACCTGTCTAAATTGTTTTCCAATTATCAGACAGACAATAAAATTTTCACATGATCAGATTTCTGTTTTTATTCATTTTTAACAAAGAATTAATTATTCTTATATTAACAAAAATGTAATAGATTATTTTAATACTAGGAAAAATTAACCATTATTTTTTTTACTATTTATATATATCTTAGTTACTATTCTTTACACTTTAAATCCTTTGTAATTTCATAATATAAATAACATCTTTACATTAATTACCTCAAATCTATTAAAAATATACAACTCACGTGCACAATATAAAAAATCACTACTTTCAAAAATTAGCATAACAGCTGATATTTTAATATCTATATCTAAAATTTTGTGAATTTATCATTTACAAACTGCAAATCTGATTACAATCTCAAACACCACATATTCTTATTTTGTAAGTCTTAAGACTATTATTATCAATTTATTTATGCAGCTGATATTAATAATAAATAGACTTTCTAATACAATGTGATATTGTCCTGGAAGATTCCTTGAATTCAGGCTGTATTTATGTTTTATTATTAGTCACTGGTCATATAAGTGATTATACAAGGATCAATTAAAAAGTTCAATTGGAATTATATGCAAGTGATCCTGTAAATGTTAAAAACCAATTTACTTTGTCCATCACATGCACATTTTGATTATCTCTTTTACTAAAAGCCTGGAAGACATTTTTAATAAACAATTTAAATATTTCTATTTTACTTATTTCACAGTTAAAAGATATCTACAAGTGTTTCAACATCTTGATATATGTACTTACATCTCCAAAGTTTCTCAAATGCACACACATTTCCTTTTTAAAGGATCTCACAAATTCTAATTGTAGCATTTGTTATGATTGTTTTTACACAATTATGATTGTTTTTTAATGGTGATTTGATAGATGTATAATATGTGAATAAAGCTTTTTCAAAAATATAATTTAAGAGTATCAAAAATAAAATACCTGAACATGTCTATCTTGTCACTCCTTATTCCAATATCAAGATTTCAAACAGCAGGGGAATTTTCAATACTTTGTGCATCTGATTACACAAAATTGAAGGCGTTTCCACCATTAAGCAAGCACCACTAAAGTAAAATAATCAGTATTTTAATTTCATAATATTTAAATATATATAATAAAAAATAATTATACAAGCACAACCAAAATTATGAGCATTACAGGGAAATTATTTGAATTAAGAATGTTTATCATTTTTTATTTCTATTTTAACTTACACTTAGTTTATTTTATTACTCTTATTTTAACAATCTATCAATTTTTTTTCTATTTTAGTAATGTGTGAAATCCACGACTTTAAATATATACACATTCACTGACATTTCAGATTTGTTGATGGTTTAATATTTAGCCATTAACTATACATATTGTACATAAAAGCTAATTTTAAAAATTCCAACAACTTAAAGTCATTTGCTCAGAAGTTTCTCAGTGTTTTGTTTGAATACTTAGTTATTTTTCACTTAAAAAGTCCAACTTTTACTAATGTTTGATAACAGAAAATTTACAAGAACATTTATTAGTTTTAGGAACATTTAATTATTTATTAATTTTAATATTAAATATCATTTAATATTATATGAATTTGATGATATATATACATGAACATTAATATTATGAATTTCATATACAGGAACATTTTTTAAAATCCATTAAGTACTTCATATTTGGTATGCATATTCCAATTGATATAAGCACAACATAAATAAAATTAACTGTTGTTTACATAGCCTTATGAGAAAAATAATCATGGAATATCATTTTTGGTAAATAAAAATCAGTAGGCTAAATAGAAAGTTACTGCTTCAGTGAATTTATCTATTTAAGTAATAAACAGACTAGTTGAAAATTATGTTTGATTATTAAATTAAATTTTAGTTATTAAAAATACTTACATAAACTCTTCTTAAATAACATGTTTTTTCCAACAAAACCTGCAAAAATTTTTATTTTTCAAGTTGTAAAGTAAAAATTTATGCAACCTGTCTAAATTGTTTTCCAATTATCAGACAGACAATAAAATTTTCACATGATCAGATTTCTGTTTTTATTCATTTTTAACAAAGAATTAATTATTCTTATATTAACAAAAATGTAATAGATTATTTTAATACTAGGAAAAATTAACCATTATTTTTTTTACTATTTATATATATCTTAGTTACTATTCTTTACACTTTAAATCCTTTGTAATTTCATAATATAAATAACATCTTTACATTAATTACCTCAAATCTATTAAAAATATACAACTCACGTGCACAATATAAAAAAATCACTACTTTCAAAAATTAGCACAACAGCTGATATTTTAATATATATATCTAAAATTTTGAGAATTTTTCATTTATAAACTGCAAATCTGATTACAATCTCAAACACCACATATTCTTATTTTGTAAGTCTTAAGACTATTATTATCAATTTATTTATGCAGCTGATATTAATAATAAATAGACTTTCTAATACAATGTGATATTGTCCTGGAAGATTCCTTGAATTCAGGCTGTATTTATGTTTTATTATTAGTCACTGATCATATAAGTGATTATACAAGGATCAATTAAAAAAGTTCAATTGGAATTATATGCAAGTGATCCTGTAAATGTTAAAAACCAATTTACTTTGTCCATCACATGCACATTTTGATTATCTCTTTTACTAAAAGCCTGGAAGACATTTTTAATAAACAATTTAAATATTTCTATTTTACTTGTTTCACAGTTAAAAGATATCTACAAGTGTTTCAACATCTTGATATATGTACTTACATCTCCAAAGTTTCTCAAATGCACACACATTTCCTTTTTAAAGGATCTCGCAAATTCTAATTGTAGCATTTGTTATGATTGTTTTTACACAATTATGATTGTTTTTTAATGGTGATTTGATAGATGTATAAAATATGAAGAAAGCTTTTTCAAAAATATAATTTAAGAGAATCAAAAATAAAATACCTGAACATGTCTATCTTGTCACTCCTTATTCCGATATCAAGATTTCAAACAGCAGGGTAATTTTCAATACTTTGTGCATCTGATTACACAAAATTGAAGGCGTTTCCACCATTAAGCAAGCACCACTAAAGTAAAATAATCAGTATTTTAATTTCATAATATTTAAATATATATAATAAAAAATAATTATACAAGCACAACCAAAATTATGAGCATTACAGGGAAATTATTTGAATTAAGAATGTTTATCATTTTTATTTCTATTTAAACTTACACTTAGTTTATTTTATTACTCTTATTTTAACAATCTATCAATTTTTTTTTCTATTTTAGTAATGTGTGAAATCCACGACTTTAAATATATACACATTCACTGACATTTCAGATTTGTTGATGGTTTAATATTTAGCCATTAACTATACATATTGTACATAAAAGCTAATTTTAAAAATTCCAACAACTTAAAGTCATTTGCTCAGAAGTTTCTCAGTGTTTTGTTTGAATACTTAGTTATTTTTCACTTAAAAAGTCCAACTTTTACTAATGTTTGATAACAGAAAATTTACAAGAACATTTATTAGTTTTAGGAACATTTAAACATTTATTAATTTTAATATTAAATATCATTTAATATTATATGAATTTGATGATATATATACATGAACATTAATATTATGAATTTCATATACAGGAACATTTTTTAAAATCCATTAAGTACTTCATATTTGGTATGCATATTCCAATTGATATAAGTACAACATAAATAAAATTAACTGTTGTTTACATACACTTATGAGAAAAATAATCATGGAATATCATTTTTGGTAAATAAAAATCAGTAGGCTAAATAGAAAGTTACTGCTTCAGTGAATTTATCTATTTAAGTAATAAACAGACTAGTTGAAAATTATGTTTGATTATTAAATTAAATTTTAGTTATTAAAAATACTTACATAAATTCTTCTTAAATAACATGTTTTTCCAACAAAAACCTGCAAAACAAATTTTTATTTTTCAAGTTGTAAAGTAAAAATTTATGCAACCTGTCTAAATTGTTTTCCAATTATCAGACAGACAATAAAATTTTCACATGATCAGATTTCTGTTTTTATTCATTTTTAACAAAGAATTAATTATTCTTATATTAACAAAAATGTAATAGATTATTTTAATACTAGGAAAAATCAACCATTATTTTTTTACTATTTATATATATCTTAGTTACTATTCTTTACACTTTAAATCCTTTGTAATTTCATAATATAAATAACATCTTTACATTAATTACCTCAAATCTATTAAAAATATACAACTCACGAGCACAATAAATAAAAAAATCACTACTTTCAAAAATTAGCATAACAGCTGATATTTTAATATCTATATCTAAAATTTTGTGAATTTATCATTTACAAACTGCAAATCTGATTACAATCTCAAACACCACATATTCTTATTTTGTAAGTCTTAAGACTATTATTATCAATTTATTTATGCAGCTGATATTAATAATAAATAGACTTTCTAATACAATGTGATATTGTCCTGGAAGATTCCTTGAATTCACGCTGTATTTATGTTTTATTATTAGTCACTGGTCATATAAGTGATTATACAAGGATCAATTAAAAAGTTCAATTGGAATTATATGCAAGTGATCCTGTAAATGTTAAAAACCAATTTACTTTGTCCATCACATGCACATTTTGATTATCTCTTTTACTAAAAGCCTGGAAGACATTTTTTAATAAACAATTTAAATATTTCTATTTTACTTGTTTCACAGTTAAAAGATATCTACAAGTGTTTCAACATCTTGATATATGTACTTACATCTCCAAAGTTTCTCAAATGCACACACATTTCCTTTTTAAAGGATCTCACAAATTCTAATTGTAGCATTTGTTATGATTGTTTTTACACAATTATGATTGTTTTTTAATGGTGATTTGATAGATGTATAATATGTGAATAAAGCTTTTCAAAAATATAATTTAAGAGTATCAAAAATAAAATACCTGAACATGTCTATCTTGTCACTCCTTATTCCAATATCAAGATTTCAAACAGCAGGGTAATTTTCAATACTTTGTGCATCTGATTACACAAAATTGAAGGCGTTTCCACCATTAAGCAAGCACCACTAAAGTAAAATAATCAGTATTTTAATTTCATAATATTTAAATATATATAATAAAAATAATTATACAAGCACAACCAAAATTATGAGCATTACAGGGAAATTATTTGAATTAAGAATGTTTATCATTTTTTATTTCTATTTTAACTTACACTTAGTTTATTTTATTACTCTTATTTTAACAATCTATCAATTTTTTTTTTATTTTAGTAATGTGTGAAATCCACGACTTTAAATATATACACATTCACTGACATTTCAGATTTGTTGATGGTTTAATATTTAGCCATTAACTATACATATTGTACATAAAAGCTAATTTTAAAAATTCCAACAACTTAAAGTCATTTGCTCAGAAGTTTCTCAGTGTTTTGTTTGAATACTTAGTTATTTTTCACTTAAAAAGTCCAACTTTTACTAATGTTTGATAACAGAAAATTTACAAGAACATTTATTAGTTTTAGGAACATTTAATTATTTATTAATTTTAATATTAAATATCATTTAATATTATATGAATTTGATGATATATATACATGAACATTAATATTATGAATTTCATATACAGGAACATTTTTAAAATCCATTAAGTACTTCATATTTGGTATGCATATTCCAATTGATATAAGCACAACATAAATAAAATTAACTGTTGTTTACATAGCCTTATGAGAAAAATAATCATGGAATATCATTTTTGGTAAATAAAAATCAGTAGGCTAAATAGAAAGTTACTGTTTCAGTGAATTTATCTATTTAAGTAATAAACAGACTAGTTGAAAATTATGTTTGATTATTAAATTAAATTTTAGTTATTAAAAATACTTACATAAATTCTTCTTAAATAACATGTTTTTTCCAACAAAAACCTGCAGAAAAAAAATTTATATTTTTCAAGTTGTAAAGTAAAAATTTATGCAACCTGTCTAAATTGTTTTCCAATTATCAGACAGACAATAAAATTTTCACATGATCAGATTTCTGTTTTTATTCATTTTTAACAAAGAATTAATTATTCTTATATTAACAAAAATGTAATAGATTATTTTAATACTAGGAAAAATTAACCATTATTTTTTTACTATTTATATATATCTTAGTTACTATTCTTTACACTTTAAATCCTTTGTAATTTCATAATATAAATAACATCTTTACATTAATTACCTCAAATCTATTAAAAATATACAACTCACGTGCACAATAAATATAAAAAAATTACTACTTTCAAAAATTAGCATAACAGCTGATATTTTAATATCTATATCTAAAATTTTGTGAATTTATCATTTATAAACTGCAAATCTGATTACAATCTCAAACACCACATATTCTTATTTTGTAAGTCTTAAGACTATTATTATCAATTTATTTATGCAGCTGATATTAATAATAAATAGACTTTCTAATACAATGTGATATTGTCCTGGAAGATTCCTTGAATTCAGGCTGTATTTATGTTTTATTATTAGTCACTGATCATATAAGTGATTATACAAGGATCAATTAAAAAAGTTCAATTGGAATTATATGCAAGTGATCCTGTAAATGTTAAAAACCAATTTACTTTGTCCATCACATGCACATTTTGATTATCTCTTTTACTAAAAGCCTGGAAGACATTTTTTAATAAACAATTTAAATATTTCTATTTTACTTGTTTCACAGTTAAAAGATATCTACAAGTGTTTCAACATCTTGATATATGTACTTACATCTCCAACGTTTCTCAAATGCACACACATTTCCTTTTTAAAGGATCTCACAAATTCTAATTGTAGCATTTGTTATGATTGTTTTTACACAATTATGATTGTTTTTTAATGGTGATTTGATAGATGTATAATATGTGAATAAAGCTTTTTCAAAAATATAATTTAAGAGTATCAAAAATAAAATACCTGAACATGTCTATCTTGTCACTCCTTATTCCAATATCAAGATTTCAAACAGCAGGGTAATTTTCAATACTTTGTGCATCTGATTACACAAAATTGAAGGCGTTTCCACCATTAAGCAAGCACCACTAAAGTAAAATAATCAGTATTTTAATTTCATAATATTTAAATATATATAATAAAAATAATTATACAAGCACAACCAAAATTATGAGCATTACAGGGGAAATTATTTGAATTAAGAATGTTTATCATTTTTTATTTCTATTTTAACTTACACTTAGTTTATTTTATTACTCTTATTTTAACAATCTATCAATTTTTTTTTTCTATTTTAGTAATGTGTGAAATCCACGACTTTAAATATATACACATTCACTGACATTTCAGATTTGTTGATGGTTTAATATTTAGCCATTAACTATACATATTGTACATAAAAGCTAATTTTAAAAATTCCAACAACTTAAAGTCATTTGCTCAGAAGTTTCTCAGTGTTTTGTTTGAATACTTAGTTATTTTTCACTTAAAAAGTCCAACTTTTACTAATGTTTGATAACAGAAAATTTACAAGAACATTTATTAGTTTTAGGAACATTTAATTATTTATTAATTTTAATATTGAATATCATTTAATATTATATGAATTTGATGATATATATACATGAACATTAATATTATGAATTTCATATACAGGAACATTTTTTTAAAATCCATTAAGTACTTCATATTTGGTATGCATATTCCAATTGATATAAGCACAACATAAATAAAATTAACTGTTGTTTACATAGCCTTATGAGAAAAATAATCATGGAATATCATTTTTGGTAAATAAAAATCAGTAGGCTAAATAGAAAGTTACTGCTTCAGTGAATTTATCTATTTAAGTAATAAACAGACTAGTTGAAAATTATGTTTGATTATTAAATTAAATTTTAGTTATTAAAAATACTTACATAAATTCTTCTTAAATAACATGTTTTTTCCAACAAAAACCTGCAAAAAATTTTTTTTTATTTTTCAAGTTGTAAAGTAAAAATTTATGCAACCTGTCTAAATTGTTTTCCAATTATCAGAGAGACAATAAAATTTTCACATGATCAGATTTCTGTTTTTATTCATTTTTAACAAAGAATTAATTATTCTTATATTAACAAAAATGTAATAGATTATTTTAATACTAGGAAAAATTAACCATTATTTTTTTTACTATTTATATATATCTTAGTTACTATTCTTTACACTTTAAATCCTTTGTAGTTTCATAATATAAATAACATCTTTTCATTAATTACCTCAATTCTATTAAAAATATACAACTCACGTGCACAATAAATATAAAAAAATCACTACTTTCAAAAATTAGCATAACAGCTGATATTTTAATATCTATATCTAAAATTTTGTGAATTTATCATTTACAAACTTCAAATCTAATTACAATCTCAAACTCCACATATTCTTATTTTGTAAGTCTTAAGACTATTATTATCAATTTATTTATGCAGCTGATATTAATAATAAATAGACTTTCTAATACAATGTGATATTGTCCTGGAAGATTCCTTGAATTCAGGCTGTATTTATGTTTTATTATTAGTCACTGGTCATATAAGTGATTATACAAGGATCAATTAAAAAGTTCAATTGGAATTATATGCAAGTGATCCTGTAAATGTTAAAACCAATTTACTTTGTCCATCACATGCACATTTTGATTATCTCTTTTACTAAAAGCCTGGAAGACATTTTTTAATAAACAATTTAAATATTTCTATTTTACTTGTTTCACAGTTAAAAGATATCTACAAGTGTTTCAACATCTTGATATATGTACTTACATCTCCAAAGTTTCTCAAATGCACACACATTTCCTTTTTAAAGGATCTCACAAATTCTATTTGTAGCATTTGTTATGATTGTTTTTACACAATTATGATTGTTTTTAATGGTGATTTGATAGATGTATAATATGTGAATAAAGCTATTTCAAAAATATAATTTAAGAGTATCAAAAATAAAATACCTGAACATGTCTATCTTGTCACTCCTTATTCCAATATCAAGATTTCAAACAGCAGGGGAATTTTCAATACTTTGTGCATCTGATTACACAAAATTGAAGGCGTTTCCACCATTAAGCAAGCACCACTAAAGTAAAATAATCAGTATTTTAATTTCATAATATTTAAATATATATAATAAAAAATAATTATACAAGCACAACCAAAATTATGAGCATTACAGGGAAATTATTTGAATTAAGAATGTTTATCATTTTTTATTTCTATTTTAACTTACACTTAGTTTATTTTATTACTCTTATTTTAACAATCTATCAATTTTTTTCTATTTTAGTAATGTGTGAAATCCACGACTTTAAATATATACACATTCACTGACATTTCAGATTTGTTGATGGTTTAATATTTAGCCATTAACTATACATATTGTACATAAAAGCTAATTTTAAAAATTCCAACAACTTAAAGTCATTTGCTCAGAAGTTTCTCAGTGTTTTGTTTGAATACTTAGTTATTTTTCACTTAAAAAGTCCAACTTTTACTAATGTTTGATAACAGAAAATTTACAAGAACATTTATTAGTTTTAGGAACATTTAATTATTTATTAATTTTAATATTAAATATCATTTAATATTATATGAATTTGATGATATATATACATGAACATTAATATTATGAATTTCATATACAGGAACATTTTTTAAAATCCATTAAGTACTTCATATTTGGTATGCATATTCCAATTGATATAAGCACAACATAAATAAAATTAACTGTTGTTTACATAGCCTTATGAGAAAAATAATCATGGAATATCATTTTTGGTAAATAAAAATCAGTAGGCTAAATAGAAAGTTACTGCTTCAGTGAATTTATCTATTTAAGTAATAAACAGACTAGTTGAAAATTATGTTTGATTATTAAATTAAATTTTAGTTATTAAAAATACTTACATAAATTCTTCTTAAATAACATGTTTTTTCCAACAAAAACCTGCAAAAAAAATTTTTATTTTTCAAGTTGTAAAGTAAAAATTTATGCAACCTGTCTAAATTGTTTTCCAATTATCAGATTGACAATAAAATTTTCACATGATCAGATTTCTGTTTTTATTCATTTTTAACAAAGAATTAATTATTCTTATATTAACAAAAATGTAATAGATTATTTTAATACTAGGAAAAATTAACCATTATTTTTTTTACTATTTATATATATCTTAGTTACTATTCTTTACACTTTAAATCCTTTGTAATTTCATAATATAAATAACATCTTTACATTAATTACCTCAAATCTATTAAAAATATACAACTCACGTGCACAATATAAAAAAATCACTACTTTCAAAAATTAGCACAACAGCTGATATTTTAATATCTATATCTAAAATTTTGAGAATTTTTCATTTACAAACTGCAAATCTGATTACAATCTCAAACACCACATATTCTTATTTTGTAAGTCTTAAGACTATTATTATCAATTTATTTAAACAGCTGATATTAATAATAAATAGACTTTCTAATACAATGTGATATTGTCCTGGAAGATTCCTTGAATTCAGGCTGTATTTATGTTTTATTATTAGTCACTGGTCATATAAGTGATTATACAAGGATCAATTAAAAAAGTTCAATTGGAATTATATGCAAGTGATCCTGTAAATGTTAAAAACCAATTTACTTTGTTCATCACATGCACATTTTGATTATCTCTTTTACTAAAAGCCTGGAAGACATTTTTAATAAACAATTTAAATATTTCTATTTTACTTGTTTTACAGTTAAAAGATATCTACAAGTGTTTCAACATCTTGATATATGTACTTATATCTCCAAAGTTTCTCAAATGCACACACATTTCCTTTTTAAAGGATCTCAAAATTCTAATTGTAGCATTTGTTATGATTGTTTTTACACAATTATGATTGTTTTTTAATGGTGATTTGATAGATGTATAAAATGTGAATAAAGCTTTTTCAAAAATATAATTTAAGAGTATCAAAAATAAATACCTGAACATGTCTATCTTGTCACTCCTTATTCCGATATCAAGATTTCAAACAGCAGGATAATTTTCAATATATTGTGCATCTGATTACACAAAATTGAAGGCGTTTCCACCATTAAGCAAGCACCACTAAAGTAAAATAATCAGTATTTTAATTTCATAATATTTAAATATATATAATAAAAAATAATTATACAAGCACAACCAAAATTATGAACATTACAGGGGAAATTATTTGAATTAAGAATGTTTATCATTTTTTATTTCTATTTTAACTTACACTTAGTTTATTTTATTACTCTTATTTTAACAATCTATCAATTTTTTTTTCTATTTTAGTAATGTGTGAAATCCAAGACTTTAAATATATACACATTCACTGACATTTCAGATTTGTTGATGGTTTAATATTTAGCCATTAACTATACATATTGTACATAAAAGCTAATTTTAAAAATTCCAACAACTTAAAGTCATTTGCTCAGAAGTTTCTCAGTGTTTTGTTTGAATACTTAGTTATTTTTCACTTAAAAAGTCCAACTTTTACTAATGTTTGATAACAGAAAATTTACAAGAACATTTATTAGTTTTAGGAACATTTAATCATTTATTAATTTTAATATTAAATATCATTTAATATTATATGAATTTGATGATATATATACATGAACATTAATATTATGAATTTCATATACAGGAACATTTTTTAAAATCCATTAAGTACTTCATATTTGGTATGCATATTCCAATTGATATAAGCACAACATAAATAAAATTAACTGTTGTTTACATACACTTATGAGAAAAATAATCATGGAATATCATTTTTGGTAAATAAAAATCAATAGGCTAAATAGAAAGTTACTGTTTCAGTGAATTTATCTATTTAAGTAATAAACAGACTAGTTGAAAATTATGTTTGATTATTAAATTTTAGTAATTAAAAATACTTACATTAACTCTTCTTAAATAACATGTTTTTTCCAACAAAAACCTGCAAAAAAAATTTTTATTTTTCAAGTTGTAAAGTAAAAATTTATGCAACCTGTCTAAATTGTTTTCCATTTATCAGACAGACAATAAAATTTTCACATGATCAGATTTCTGTTTTTATTCATTTTTAACAAAGAATTAATTATTCTTATATTAACAAAAATGTAATAGATTATTTTAATACTAGGAAAAATTAACCATTATTTTTTTTACTATTTATATATATCTTAGTTACTATTCTTTACACTTTAAATCCTTTGTGGTTTCATAATATAAATAACACCTTTTCATTAATTACCTCAAATCTATTAAAAATATACAACTCACGTGCACAATAAATATAAAAAAATCACTACTTTCAAAAATTAGCATAACAGCTGATATTTTAATATCTATATCTAAAATTTTGTGAATTTATCATTTACAAACTGCAAATCTAATTACAATCTCAAACTCCACATATTCTTATTTTGTAAGTCTTAAGACTATTATTATCAATTTATTTATGCAGCTGATATTAACAAATAGACTTTCTAATACAATATGATATTGTCCTGGAAGATTCCTAGAATTCAGGCTGTTTTTATGTTTTATTATTAGTCACTGATCATATAAGTGATTATACAAGGATCAATTAAAAAAGTTCAATTGGAATTATATGCAAGTGATCCTGTAAATGTTAAAAACCAATTTACTTTGTCCATCACATGCACATTTTGATTATCTCTTTTACTAAAAGCCTGGAAGACATTTTTTAATAAACAATTTAAATATTTCTATTTTACTTGTTTCACAGTTAAAAGATATCTACAAGTGTTTCAACATCTTGATATATGTACTTACATCTCCAAAGTTTCTCAAATGCACACACATTTCCTTTTTAAAGGATCCCACAAATTCTAATTGTAGCATTTGTTATGATTGTTTTTACACAATTATTGATGGTGATTTGATAGATGTATAATATGTGAATAAAGCTTTTTCAAAAATATAATTTAAGAGTATCAAAAATAAAATACCTGAACATGTCTATCTTGTCACTCCTTATTCCAATATCAAGATTTCAAACAGCAGGGTAATTTTCAATACTTTGTGCATCTGATTACACAAAATTGAAGGCGTTTCCACCATTAAGCAAGCACCACTAAAGTAAAATAATCAGTATTTTAATTTCATAATATTTAAATATATATAATAAAATATAATTATACAAGCACAACCAAAATTATGAGCATTACAGGGGAAATTATTTGAATTAAGAATGTTTATCATTTTTTATTTCTATTTTAACTTACACTTAGTTTATTTTATTACTCTTATTTTAACAATCTATCAATTTTTTTTTTTATTTTAGTAATGTGTGAAATCCACGACTTTAAATATATACACATTCACTGACATTTCAGATTTGCTGATGGTTTAATATTTAGCCATTAACTATACATATTGTACATAAAAGCTAATTTTAAAAATTCCAACAACTTAAAGTCATTTGCTCAGAAGTTTCTCAGTGTTTTGTTTGAATACTTAGTTATTTTTCACTTAAAAAGTCCAACTTTTACTAATGTTTGATAACAGAAAATTTACAAGAACATTTATTAGTTTTAGGAACATTTAATCATTTATTAATTTTAATATTAAATATCATTTAATATTATATGAATTTGATGATATATATACATGAAAATTAATATTATGAATTTCATATACAGGAACATTTTTTAAAATCCATTAAGTACTTCATATTTGGTATGCATATTCCAATTGATATAAGCACAACATAAATAAAATTAACTGTTGTTTACATAGCCTTATGAGAAAAATAATCATGGAATATCATTTTTGGTAAATAAAAATCAGTAGGCTAAATAGAAAGTTACTGCTTCAGTGAATTTATCTATTTAAGTAATAAACAGACTAGTTGAAAATTATGTTTGATTATTAAATTAAATTTTAGTTATTAAAAATACTTACATAAATTCTTCTTAAATAACATGTTTTTTCCAACAAAAACCTGCAAAAAAATTTTATTTTTCAAGTTGTAAAGTAAAAATTTATGCAACCTGTCTAAATTGTTTTCCAATTATCAGATTGACAATAAAATTTTCACATGATCAGATTTCTGTTTTTATTCATTTTTAACAAAGAATTAATTATTCTTATATTAACAAAAAATGTAATAGATTATTTTAATACTAGGAAAAATTAACCATTATTTTTTACTATTTATATATATCTTAGTTACTATTCTTTACACTTTAAATCCTTTGTAATTTCATAATATAAATAACATCTTTACATTAATTACCTCAAATCTATTAAAAATATACAACTCACGTGCACAATATAAAAAAATCACTACTTTCAAAAATTAGCACAACAGCTGATATTTTAATATCTATATCTAAAATTTTGAGAATTTTTCATTTATAAACTGCAAATCTGATTACAATCTCAAACACCACATATTCTTATTTTGTAAGTCTTAAGACTATTATTATCAATTTATTTATGCAGCTGATATTAATAATAAATAGACTTTCTAATACAATGTGATATTGTCCTGGAAGATTCCTTGAATTCAGGCTGTATTTATGTTTTATTATTAGTCACTGGTCATATAAGTGATTATACAAGGATCAATTAAAAAGTTCAATTGGAATTATATGCAAGTGATCCTGTAAATGTTAAAATGCAATTTACTTTGTGCATCACAGGCACAGTGTGTGTATCTGTGTTACTAAAAGCCTGGAAGACATTTGGTGATAATCAATTTAAATATTTCTAGTTTACTTGGTTTACAGTTAAAAGATATCTACAAGTGTTTCAACATCTTGATATATGTACTTACATCTCCAAAGTTTCTCAAATGCACACACATTTCCTTTTTAAAGGATCTCTAAATTCTAATTGTAGCATTTGTTATGATTGTTTTTACACAATTATGATTGTTTTTAATGGTGATTTGATAGATGTATAAAATGTGAATAAAGCTTTTTCAAAAATATAATTTAAGAGTATCAAAAATAAAATACCTGAACATGTCTATCTTGTCACTCCTTATTCCGATATCAAGATTTCAAACAGCAGGATAATTTTCAATACTTTGTGCATCTGATTACACAAAATTGAAGGCGTTTCCACCATTAAGCAAGCACCACTAAAGTAAAATAATCAGTATTTTAATTTCATAATATTTAAATATATATAATAAAAAATAATTATACAAGCACAACCAAAATTATGAACATTACAGGGGAAATTATTTGAATTAAGAATGTTTATCATTTTTTATTTCTATTTTAACTTACACTTAGTTTATTTTATTACTCTTATTTTAACAATCTATCAATTTTTTTTTCTATTTTAGTAATGTGTGAAATCCAAGACTTTAAATATATACACATTCACTGACATTTCAGATTTGTTGATGGTTTAATATTTAGCCATTAACTATACATATTGTACATAAAAGCTAATTTTAAAAATTCCAACAACTTAAAGTCATTTGCTCAGAAGTTTCTCAGTGTTTTGTTTGAATACTTAGTTATTTTTCACTTAAAAAGTCCAACTTTTACTAATGTTTGATAACAGAAAATTTACAAGAACATTTATTAGTTTTAGGAACATTTAATTATTTATTAATTTTAATATTAAATATCATTTAATATTATATGAATTTGATGATATATATACATGAACATTAATATTATGAATTTCATATACAGGAACATTTTTTAAAATCCATTAAGTACTTCATATTTGGTATGCATATTCCAATTGATATAAGCACAACATAAATAAAATTAACTGTTGTTTACATACACTTATGAGAAAAATAATCATGGAATATCATTTTTGGTAAATAAAAATCAATAGGCTAAATAGAAAGTTACTGTTTCAGTGAATTTATCTATTTAAGTAATAAACAGACTAGTTGAAAATTATGTTTGATTATTAAATTAAATTTTAGTAATTAAAAATACTTACATTAACTCTTCTTAAATAACATGTTTTTTCCAACAAAAACCTGCAAAAAAATTTTTATTTTTTCAAGTTGTAAAGTAAAAATTTATGCAACCTGTCTAAATTGTTTTCCATTTATCAGACAGACAATAAAATTTTCACATGATCAGATTTCTGTTTTTATTCATTTTTAACAAAGAATTAATTATTCTTATATTAACAAAAATGTAATAGATTATTTTAATACTAGGAAAAATTAACCATTATTTTTTTTACTATTTATATATATCTTAGTTACTATTCTTTACACTTTAAATCCTTTGTGGTTTCATAATATAAATAACACCTTTTCATTAATTACCTCAAATCTATTAAAAATATACAACTCACGTGCACAATAAATATAAAAAAATCACTACTTTCAAAAATTAGCATAACAGCTGATATTTTAATATCTATATCTAAAATTTTGTGAATTTATCATTTACAAACTGCAAATCTAATTACAATCTCAAACTCCACATATTCTTATTTTGTAAGTCTTAAGACTATTATTATCAATTTATTTATGCAGCTGATATTAACAAATAGACTTTCTAATACAATATGATATTGTCCTGGAAGATTCCTAGAATTCAGGCTGTTTTTATGTTTTATTATTAGTCACTGATCATATAAGTGATTATACAAGGATCAATTAAAAAAGTTCAATTGGAATTATATGCAAGTGATCCTGTAAATGTTAAAAACCAATTTACTTTGTCCATCACATGCACATTTTGATTATCTCTTTTACTAAAAGCCTGGAAGACATTTTTTAATAAACAATTTAAATATTTCTATTTTACTTGTTTCACAGTTAAAAGATATCTACAAGTGTTTCAACATCTTGATATATGTACTTACATCTCCAAAGTTTCTCAAATGCACACACATTTCCTTTTTAAAGGATCCCACAAATTCTAATTGTAGCATTTGTTATGATTGTTTTTTGATGGTGATTTGATAGATGTATAATATGTGAATAAAGCTTTTCCAAAAATATAATTTAAGAGTATCAAAAATAAAATACCTGAACATGTCTATCTTGTCACTCCTTATTCCAATATCAAGATTTCAAACAGCAGGGTAATTTTCAATACTTTGTGCATCTGATTACACAAAATTGAAGGCGTTTCCACCATTAAGCAAGCACCACTAAAGTAAAATAATCAGTATTTTAATTTCATAATATTTAAATATATATAATAAAAAATAATTATACAAGCACAACCAAAATTATGAGCATTACAGGGAAATTATTTGAATTAAGAATGTTTATCATTTTTTATTTCTATTTTAACTTACACTTAGTTTATTTTATTACTCTTATTTTAACAATCTATCAATTTTTTTTTTATTTTAGTAATGTGTGAAATCCACGACTTTAAATATATACACATTCACTGACATTTCAGATTTGCTGATGGTTTAATATTTAGCCATTAACTATACATATTGTACATAAAAGCTAATTTTAAAAATTCCAACAACTTAAAGTCATTTGCTCAGAAGTTTCTCAGTGTTTTGTTTGAATACTTAGTTATTTTTCACTTAAAAAGTCCAACTTTTACTAATGTTTGATAACAGAAAATTTACAAGAACATTTATTAGTTTTAGGAACATTTAATTATTTATTAATTTTAATATTAAATATCATTTAATATTATATGAATTTGATGATATATATACATGAAAATTAATATTATGAATTTCATATACAGGAACATTTTTTAAAATCCATTAAGTACTTCATATTTGGTATGCATATTCCAATTGATATAAGCACAACATAAATAAAATTAACTGTTGTTTACATAGCCTTATGAGAAAAATAATCATGGAATATCATTTTTGGTAAATAAAAATCAGTAGGCTAAATAGAAAGTTACTGCTTCAGTGAATTTATCTATTTAAGTAATAAACAGACTAGTTGAAAATTATGTTTGATTATTAAATTAAATTTTAGTTATTAAAAATACTTACATAAATTCTTCTTAAATAACATGTTTTTTCCAACAAAAACCTGCAAAAAAAATTTTTTTATTTTTCAAGTTGTAAAGTAAAAATTTATGCAACCTGTCTAAATTGTTTTCCAATTATCAGATTGACAATAAAATTTTCACATGATCAGATTTCTGTTTTTATTCATTTTTAACAAAGAATTAATTATTCTTATATTAACAAAAATGTAATAGATTATTTTAATACTAGGAAAAATTAACCATTATTTTTTTTACTATTTATATATATCTTAGTTACTATTCTTTACACTTTAAATCCTTTGTAATTTCATAATATAAATAACATCTTTACATTAATTACCTCAAATCTATTAAAAATATACAACTCACGTGCACAATATAAAAATCACTACTTTCAAAAATTAGCACAACAGCTGATATTTTAATATCTATATCTAAAATTTTGAGAATTTTTCATTTACAAACTGCAAATCTGATTACAATCTCAAACTCCACATATTCTTATTTTGTAAGTCTTAAGACTATTATTATCAATTTATTTATGCAGCTGATATTAATAATAAATAGACTTTCTAATACAATGTGATATTGTCCTGGAAGATTCCTTGAATTCAGGCTGTATTTATGTTTTATTATTAGTCACTGGTCATATAAGTGATTATACAAGGATCAATTAAAAAAGTTCAATTGGAATTATATGCAAGTGATCCTGTAAATGTTAAAAACCAATTTACTTTGTTCATCACATGCACATTTTGATTATCTCTTTTACTAAAAGCCTGGAAGACATTTTTTAATAAACAATTTAAATATTTCTATTTTACTTGTTTTACAGTTAAAAGATATCTACAAGTGTTTCAACATCTTGATATATGTACTTATATCTCCAAAGTTTCTCAAATGCACACACATTTCCTTTTTAAAGGATCTCGCAAATTCTAATTGTAGCATTTGTTATGATTGTTTTTACACAATTATGATTGTTTTTTAATGGTGATTTGATAGATGTATAAAATGTGAATAAAGCTTTTTCAAAAATATAATTTAAGAGTATCAAAAATAAAATACCTGAACATGTCTATCTTGTCACTCCTTATTCCGATATCAAGATTTCAAACAGCAGGATAATTTTCAATACTTTGTGCATCTGATTACACAAAATTGAAGGCGTTTCCACCATTAAGCAAGCACCACTAAAGTAAAATAATCAGTATTTTAATTTCATAATATTTAAATATATATAATAAAAAATAATTATACAAGCACAACCAAAATTATGAGCATTACAGGGGAAATTATTTGAATTAAGAATGTTTATCATTTTTTATTTCTATTTTAACTTACACTTAGTTTATTTTATTACTCTTATTTTAACAATCTATCAATTTTTTTTTTTTATTTTAGTAATGTGTGAAATCCACGACTTTAAATATATACACATTCACTGACATTTCAGATTTGCTGATGGTTTAATATTTAGCCATTAACTATACATATTGTACATAAAAGCTAATTTTAAAAATTCCAACAACTTAAAGTCATTTGCTCAGAAGTTTCTCAGTGTTTTGTTTGAATACTTAGTTATTTTTCACTTAAAAAGTCCAACTTTTACTAATGTTTGATAACAGAAAATTTACAAGAACATTTATTAGTTTTAGGAACATTTAATTATTTATTAATTTTAATATTAAATATCATTTAATATTATATGAATTTGATGATATATATACATGAACATTAATATTATGAATTTCATATACAGGAACATTTTTTAAAATCCATTAAGTACTTCATATTTGGTATGCATATTCCAATTGATATAAGCACAACATAAATAAAATTAACTGTTGTTTACATAGCCTTATGAGAAAAATAATCATGGAATATCATTTTTGGTAAATAAAAATCAGTAGGCTAAATAGAAAGTTACTGCTTCAGTGAATTTATCTATTTAAGTAATAAACAGACTAGTTGAAAATTATGTTTGATTATTAAATTAAATTTTAGTTATTAAAAATACTTACATAAATTCTTCTTAAATAACATGTTTTTTCCAACAAAAACCTGCAAAAAAAATTTTTTTATTTTTCAAGTTGTAAAGTAAAAATTTATGCAACCTGTCTAAATTGTTTTCCAATTATCAGATTGACAATAAAATTTTCACATGATCAGATTTCTGTTTTTATTCATTTTTAACAAAGAATTAATTATTCTTATATTAACAAAAATGTAATAGATTATTTTAATACTAGGAAAAATTAACCATTATTTTTTTTACTATTTATATATATCTTAGTTACTATTCTTTACACTTTAAATCCTTTGTAATTTCATAATATAAATAACATCTTTACATTAATTACCTCAAATCTATTAAAAATATACAACTCACGTGCACAATATAAAAAAATCACTACTTTCAAAAATTAGCACAACAGCTGATATTTTAATATCTATATCTAAAATTTTGAGAATTTTTCATTTACAAACTGCAAATCTGATTACAATCTCAAACTCCACATATTCTTATTTTGTAAGTCTTAAGACTATTATTATCAATTTATTTATGCAGCTGATATTAATAATAAATAGACTTTCTAATACAATGTGATATTGTCCTGGAAGATTCCTTGAATTCAGGCTGTATTTATGTTTTATTATTAGTCACTGGTCATATAAGTGATTATACAAGGATCAATTAAAAAAGTTCAATTGGAATTATATGCAAGTGATCCTGTAAATGTTAAAAACCAATTTACTTTGTTCATCACATGCACATTTTGATTATCTCTTTTACTAAAAGCCTGGAAGACATTTTTTAATAAACAATTTAAATATTTCTATTTTACTTGTTTTACAGTTAAAAGATATCTACAAGTGTTTCAACATCTTGATATATGTACTTATATCTCCAAAGTTTCTCAAATGCACACACATTTCCTTTTTAAAGGATCCCACAAATTCTAATTGTAGCATTTGTTATGATTGTTTTTACACAATTATGATTGTTTTTAATGGTGATTTGATAGATGTATAAAATGTGAATAAAGCTTTTCAAAAATATAATTTAAGAGTATCAAAAATAAAATACCTGAACATGTCTATCTTGTCACTCCTTATTCCGATATCAAGATTTCAAACAGCAGGATAATTTTCAATATATTGTGCATCTGATTACACAAAATTGAAGGCGTTTCCACCATTAAGCAAGCACCACTAAAGTAAAATAATCAGTATTTTAATTTCATAATATTTAAATATATATAATAAAAAATAATTATACAAGCACAACCAAAATTATGAACATTACAGGAAATTATTTGAATTAAGAATGTTTATCATTTTTTATTTCTATTTTAACTTACACTTAGTTTATTTTATTACTCTTATTTTAACAATCTATCAATTTTTTTCTATTTTAGTAATGTGTGAAATCCAAGACTTTAAATATATACACATTCACTGACATTTCAGATTTGTTGATGGTTTAATATTTAGCCATTAACTATACATATTATACATAAAAGCTAATTTTAAAAATTCCAACAACTTAAAGTCATTTGCTCAGAAGTTTCTCAGTGTTTTGTTTGAATACTTAGTTATTTTTCACTTAAAAGTCCAACTTTTACTAATGTTTGATAACAGAAAATTTACAAGAACATTTATTAGTTTTAGGAACATTTAATCATTTATTAATTTTAATATTAAATATCATTTAATATTATATGAATTTGATGATATATATACATGAACATTAATATTATGAATTTCATATACAGGAACATTTTTAAAATCCATTAAGTACTTCATATTTGGTATGCATATTCCAATTGATATAAGCACAACATAAATAAAATTAACTGTTGTTTACATACACTTATGAGAAAAATAATCATGGAATATCATTTTTGGTAAATAAAAATCAATAGGCTAAATAGAAAGTTACTGTTTCAGTGAATTTATCTATTTAAGTAATAAACAGACTAGTTGAAAATTATGTTTGATTATTAAATTTTAGTAATTAAAAATACTTACATTAACTCTTCTTAAATAACATGTTTTTTCCAACAAAAACCTGCAAAAAAAATTTTTATTTTTCAAGTTGTAAAGTAAAAATTTATGCAACCTGTCTAAATTGTTTTCCATTTATCAGACAGACAATAAAATTTTCACATGATCAGATTTCTGTTTTTATTCATTTTTAACAAAGAATTAATTATTCTTATATTAACAAAAATGTAATAGATTATTTTAATACTAGGAAAAATTAACCATTATTTTTTTTACTATTTATATATATCTTAGTTACTATTCTTTACACTTTAAATCCTTTGTGGTTTCATAATATAAATAACACCTTTTCATTAATTACCTCAAATCTATTAAAAATATACAACTCACGTGCACAATAAATATAAAAAAATCACTACTTTCAAAAATTAGCATAACAGCTGATATTTTAATATCTATATCTAAAATTTTGTGAATTTATCATTTACAAACTGCAAATCTAATTACAATCTCAAACTCCACATATTCTTATTTTGTAAGTCTTAAGACTATTATTATCAATTTATTTATGCAGCTGATATTAACAAATAGACTTTCTAATACAATATGATATTGTCCTGGAAGATTCCTAGAATTCAGGCTGTTTTTATGTTTTATTATTAGTCACTGATCATATAAGTGATTATACAAGGATCAATTAAAAAAGTTCAATTGGAATTATATGCAAGTGATTCTGTAAATGTTAAAAACCAATTTACTTTGTCCATCACATGCACATTTTGATTATCTCTTTTACTAAAAGCCTGGAAGACATTTTTTAATAAACAATTTAAATATTTCTATTTTACTTGTTTCACAGTTAAAAGATATCTACAAGTGTTTCAACATCTTGATATATGTACTTACATCTCCAAAGTTTCTCAAATGCACACACATTTCCTTTTTAAAGGATCCCACAAATTCTAATTGTAGCATTTGTTATGATTGTTTTTACACAATTATGATTGTTTTTTGATGGTGATTTGATAGATGTATAATATGTGAATAAAGCTTTTTCAAAAATATAATTTAAGAGTATCAAAAATAAAATACCTGAACATGTCTATCTTGTCACTCCTTATTCCGATATCAAGATTTCAAACAGCAGGATAATTTTCAATATATTGTGCATCTGATTACACAAAATTGAAGGCGTTTCCACCATTAAGCAAGCACCACTAAAGTAAAATAATCAGTATTTTAATTTCATAATATTTAAATATATATAATAAAAAATAATTATACAAGCACAACCAAAATTATGAGCATTACAGGGGAAATTATTTGAATTAAGAATGTTTATCATTTTTTATTTCTATTTTAACTTACACTTAGTTTATTTTATTACTCTTATTTTAACAATCTATCAATTTTTTTTTTTTTATTTTAGTAATGTGTGAAATCCACGACTTTAAATATATACACATTCACTGACATTTCAGATTTGCTGATGGTTTAATATTTAGCCATTAACTATACATATTGTACATAAAAGCTAATTTTAAAAATTCCAACAACTTAAAGTCATTTGCTCAGAAGTTTCTCAGTGTTTTGTTTGAATACTTAGTTATTTTTCACTTAAAAAGTCCAACTTTTACTAATGTTTGATAACAGAAAATTTACAAGAACATTTATTAGTTTTAGGAACATTTAATTATTTATTAATTTTAATATTAAATATCATTTAATATTATATGAATTTGATGATATATATACATGAAAATTAATATTATGAATTTCATATACAGGAACATTTTTTAAAATCCATTAAGTACTTCATATTTGGTATGCATATTCCAATTGATATAAGCACAACATAAATAAAATTAACTGTTGTTTTTCATAGCCTTATGAGAAAAATAATCATGGAATATCATTTTTGGTAAATAAAAATCAGTAGGCTAAATAGAAAGTTACTGCTTACGTGAATTTATCTATTTAAGTAATAAACAGACTAGTTGAAAATTATGTTTGATTATTAAATTAAATTTTAGTTATTAAAAATACTTACATAAATTCTTCTTAAATAACATGTTTTTTCCAACAAAAACCTGCAAAAAAAATTTTTTTATTTTTCAAGTTGTAAAGTAAAAATTTATGCAACCTGTCTAAATTGTTTTCCAATTATCAGATTGACAATAAAATTTTCACATGATCAGATTTCTGTTTTTATTCATTTTTAACAAAGAATTAATTATTCTTATATTAACAAAAATGTAATAGATTATTTTAATACTAGGAAAAATTAACCATTATTTTTTTTACTATTTATATATATCTTAGTTACTATTCTTTACACTTTAAATCCTTTGTAATTTCATAATATAAATAACATCTTTACATTAATTACCTCAAATCTATTAAAAATATACAACTCACGTGCACAATAAATATAAAAATCACTACTTTCAAAAATTAGCATAACAGCTGATATTTTAATATCTATATCTAAAATTTTGAGAATTTTTCATTTACAAACTGCAAATCTGATTACAATCTCAAACTCCACATATTCTTATTTTGTAAGTCTTAAGACTATTATTATCAATTTATTTATGCAGCTGATATTAATAATAAATAGACTTTCTAATACAATGTGATATTGTCCTGGAAGATTCCTTGAATTCAGGCTGTATTTATGTTTTATTATTAGTCACTGGTCATATAAGTGATTATACAAGGATCAATTAAAAAAGTTCAATTGGAATTATATGCAAGTGATCCTGTAAATGTTAAAAACCAATTTACTTTGTTCATCACATGCACATTTTGATTATCTCTTTTACTAAAAGCCTGGAAGACATTTTTTAATAAACAATTTAAATATTTCTATTTTACTTGTTTTACAGTTAAAAGATATCTACAAGTGTTTCAACATCTTGATATATGTACTTATATCTCCAAAGTTTCTCAAATGCACACACATTTCCTTTTTAAAGGATCTATCAAATTATAATTGTAGCATTTGTTATGATTGTTTTTACACAATTATGATTGTTTTTTAATGGTGATTTGATAGATGTATAAAATGTGAATAAAGCTTTTTCAAAAATATAATTTAAGAGTATCAAAAATAAAATACCTGAACATGTCTATCTTGTCACTCCTTATTCCGATATCAAGATTTCAAACAGCAGGATAATTTTCAATATATTGTGCATCTGATTACACAAAATTGAAGGCGTTTCCACCATTAAGCAAGCACCACTAAAGTAAAATAATCAGTATTTTAATTTCATAATATTTAAATATATATAATAAAAATAATTATACAAGCACAACCAAAATTATGAACATTACAGGGGAAATTATTTGAATTAAGAATGTTTATCATTTTTATTTCTATTTTAACTTACACTTAGTTTATTTTATTACTCTTATTTTAACAATCTATCAATTTTTTTTTCTATTTTAGTAATGTGTGAAATCCAAGACTTTAAATATATACACATTCACTGACATTTCAGATTTTTTGATGGTTTAATATTTAGCCATTAACTATACATATTGTACATAAAAGCTAATTTTAAAAATTCCAACAACTTAAAGTCATTTGCTCAGAAGTTTCTCAGTGTTTTGTTTGAATACTTAGTTATTTTTCACTTAAAAAGTCCAACTTTTACTAATGTTTGATAACAGAAAATTTACAAGAACATTTATTAGTTTTAGGAACATTTAATCATTTATTAATTTTAATATTAAATATCATTTAATATTATATGAATTTGATGATATATATACATGAACATTAATATTATGAATTTCATATACAGGAACATTTTTTAAAATCCATTAAGTACTTCATATTTGGTATGCATATTCCAATTGATATAAGCACAACATAAATAAAATTAACTGTTGTTTACATACACTTATGAGAAAAATAATCATGGAATATCATTTTTGGTAAATAAAAATCAATAGGCTAAATAGAAAGTTACTGTTTCAGTGAATTTATCTATTTAAGTAATAAACAGACTAGTTGAAAATTATGTTTGATTATTAAATTAAATTTTAGTTATTAAAAATACTTACATAAACTCTTCTTAAATAACATGTTTTTTCCAACAAAAACCTGCAAAAAAAAATTTTTATTTTCAAGTTGTAAAGTAAAATTTATGCAACCTGTCTAAATTGTTTTCCATTTATCAGACAGACAATAAAATTTTTACATGATCAGATTTCTGTTTTTATTCATTTTTAACAAAGAATTAATTATTCTTATATTAACAAAAATGTAATAGATTATTTTAATACTAGGAAAAATTAACCATTATTTTTTTACTATTTATATATATCTTAGTTACTATTCTTTACACTTTAAATCCTTTGTGGTTTCATAATATAAATAACACCTTTTCATTAATTACCTCAAATCTATTAAAAATATACAACTCACGTGCACAATAAATATAAAAAAATCACTACTTTCAAAAATTAGCATAACAGCTGATATTTTAATATCTATATCTAAAATTTTGTGAATTTATCATTTACAAACTGCAAATCTAATTACAATCTCAAACTCCACATATTCTTATTTTGTAAGTCTTAAGACTATTATTATCAATTTATTTATGCAGCTGATATTAATAATAAATAGACTTTCTAATACAATATGATATTGTCCTGGAAGATTCCTAGAATTCAGGCTGTATTTATGTTTTATTATTAGTCACTGATCATATAAGTGATTATACAAGGATCAATTAAAAAAGTTCAATTGGAATTATATGCAAGTGATCCTGTAAATGTTAAAAACCAATTTACTTTGTCCATCACATGCACATTTTGATTATCTCTTTTACTAAAAGCCTGGAAGACATTTTTTAATAAACAATTTAAATATTTCTATTTTACTTGTTTCACAGTTAAAAGATATCTACAAGTGTTTCAACATCTTGATATATGTACTTACATCTCCAAAGTTTCTCAAATGCACACACATTTCCTTTTTAAAGGATCCCACAAATTCTAATTGTAGCATTTGTTATGATTGTTTTTACACAATTATGATTGTTTTTTAATGGTGATTTGATAGATGTATAATATGTGAATAAAGCTTTTTCAAAAATATAATTTAAGAGTATCAAAAATAAAATACCTGAACATGTCTATCTTGTCACTCCTTATTCCGATATCAAGATTTCAAACAGCAGGATAATTTTCAATATATTGTGCATCTGATTACACAAAATTGAAGGCGTTTCCACCATTAAGCAAGCACCACTAAAGTAAAATAATCAGTATTTTAATTTCATAATATTTAAATATATATAATAAAAAATAATTATACAAGCACAACCAAAATTATGAGCATTACAGGGGAAATTATTTGAATTAAGAATGTTTATCATTTTTTATTTCTATTTTAACTTACACTTAGTTTATTTTATTACTCTTATTTTAACAATCTATCAATTTTTTTTTTTATTTTAGTAATGTGTGAAATCCACGACTTTAAATATATACACATTCAATGACATTTGAGATTTGCTGATGGTTTAATATTTAGCCATTAACTATACATATTGTACATAAAAGCTAATTTTAAAAATTCCAACAACTTAAAGTCATTTGCTCAGAAGTTTCTCAGTGTTTTGTTTGAATACTTAGTTATTTTTCACTTAAAAAGTCCAACTTTTACTAATGTTTGATAACAGAAAATTTACAAGAACATTTATTAGTTTTAGGAACATTTAATTATTTATTAATTTTAATATTAAATATCATTTAATATTATATGAATTTGATGATATATATACATGAAAATTAATATTATGAATTTCATATACAGGAACATTTTTTAAAATCCATTAAGTACTTCATATTTGGTATGCATATTCCAATTGATATAAGCACAACATAAATAAAATTAACTGTTGTTTTTCATAGCCTTATGAGAAAAATAATCATGGAATATCATTTTTGGTAAATAAAAATCAGTAGGCTAAATAGAAAGTTACTGCTTACGTGAATTTATCTATTTAAGTAATAAACAGACTAGTTGAAAATTATGTTTGATTATTAAATTAAATTTTAGTTATTAAAAATACTTACATAAATTCTTCTTAAATAACATGTTTTTTCCAACAAAAACCTGCAAAAAAATTTTTTTTATTTTTCAAGTTGTAAAGTAAAAATTTATGCAACCTGTCTAAATTGTTTTCCAATTATCAGATTGACAATAAAATTTTCACATGATCAGATTTCTGTTTTTATTCATTTTTAACAAAGAATTAATTATTCTTATATTAACAAAAATGTAATAGATTATTTTATTACTAGGAAAAATTAACCATTATTTTTTTTACTATTTATATATATCTTAGTTACTATTCTTTACACTTTAAATCCTTTGTAATTTCATAATATAAATAACATCTTTACATTAATTACCTCAAATCTATTAAAAATATACAACTCACGTGCACAATATAAAAAAATCACTACTTTCAAAAATTAGCACAACAGCTGATATTTTAATATCTATATCTAAAATTTTGAGAATTTTTCATTTACAAACTGCAAATCTGATTACAATCTCAAACACCACATATTCTTATTTTGTAAGTCTTAAGACTATTATTATCAATTTATTTATGCAGCTGATATTAATAATAAATAGACTTTCTAATACAATGTGATATTGTCCTGGAAGATTCCTTGAATTCAGGCTGTATTTATGTTTTATTATTAGTCACTGGTCATATAAGTGATTATACAAGGATCAATTAAAAAAGTTCAATTGGAATTATATGCAAGTGATCCTGTAAATGTTAAAAACCAATTTACTTTGTTCATCACATGCACATTTTGATTATCTCTTTTACTAAAAGCCTGGAAGACATTTTTTAATAAACAATTTAAATATTTCTATTTTACTTGTTTTACAGTTAAAAGATATCTACAAGTGTTTCAACATCTTGATATATGCACTTATATCTCCAAAGTTTCTCAAATGCACACACATTTCCTTTTTAAAGGATCTCGCAAATTCTAATTGTAGCATTTGTTATGATTGTTTTTACACAATTATGATTGTTTTTTAATGGTGATTTGATAGATGTATAAAATGTGAATAAAGCTTTTTCAAAAATATAATTTAAGAGTATCAAAAATAAAATACCTGAACATGTCTATCTTTTCCCTCCTTATTCCAATATCAAGATTTCAAACAGCAGGGGAATTTTCAATACTTTGTGCATCTGATTACACAAAATTGAAGGCGTTTCCACCATTAAGCAAGCACCACTAAAGTAAAATAATCAGTATTTTAATTTCATAATATTTAAATATATATAATAAAAAATAATTATACAAGCACAACCAAAATTATGAACATTACAGGGGAAATTATTTGAATTAAGAATGTTTATCATTTTTTATTTCTATTTTAACTTACACTTAGTTTATTTTATTACTCTTATTTTAACAATCTATCAATTTTTTTTTCTATTTTAGTAATGTGTGAAATCCACGACTTTAAATATATACACATTCACTGACATTTCAGATTTGTTGATGGTTTAATATTTAGCCATTAACTATACATATTGTACATAAAAGATAATTTTAAAAATTCCAACAACTTAAAAGTCATTTGCTCAGAAGTTTCTCAGTGTTTTGTTTGAATACTTAGTTATTTTTCACTTAAAAAGTCCAACTTTTACTAATGTTTGATAACAGAAAATTTACAAGAACATTTATTAGTTTTAGGAACATTTAATCATTTATTAATTTTAATATTAAATATCATTTAATATTATATGAATTTGATGATATATATACATGAACATTAATATTATGAATTTCATATACAGGAACATTTTTTAAAATCCATTAAGTACTTCATATTTGGTATGCATATTCCAATTGATATAAGCACAACATAAATAAAATTAACTGTTGTTTACATAGCCTTATGAGAAAAATAATCATGGAATATCATTTTTGGTAAATAAAAATCAGTAGGCTAAATAGAAAGTTACTGCTTCAGTGAATTTATCTATTTAAGTAATAAACAGACTAGTTGAAAATTATGTTTGATTATTAAATTAAATTTTAGTTATTAAAAATACTTACATAAATTCTTCTTAAATAACATGTTTTTTCCAACAAAAACCTGCAAAAAATTTTTTTTTATTTTTCAAGTTGTAAAGTAAAAATTTATGCAACCTGTCTAAATTGTTTTCCAATTATCAGAGAGACAATAAAATTTTCACATGATCAGATTTCTGTTTTTATTCATTTTTAACAAAGAATTAATTATTCTTATATTAACAAAAATGTAATAGATTATTTTAATACTAGAACCATTTTTTTTTACTATTTATATATATCTTAGTTACTATTCTTTACACCTTAAATCCTTTGTGGTTTCATAATATAAATAACATCTTTCCATTAATTACCTCAAATCTATTAAAAATATACCAGTCACGTGCACAATAAATATAAAAAAATTACTACTTTCAAAAATTAGCATAACAGCTGATATTTTAATATCTATATCTAAAATTTTGTGAATTTATCATTTACAAACTGCAAATCTGATTACAATCTCAAACACCACATATTCTTATTTTGTAAGTCTTAAGACTATTATTATCAATTTATTTATGCAGCTGATATTAATAATAAATAGACTTTCTAATACAATGTGATATTGTCCTGGAAGATTCCTTGAATTCAGGCTGTGTTTATGTTTTAATATTAGTCACTGGTCATATAAGTGATTATAGAAGGATCAATCAAAAAAGTTCAATTGGAATTATATGCAAGTGATCCTGTAAATGTTAAAAACCAATTTACTTTGTCCATCACATGCACATTTTGATTATCTCTTTTACTAAAAGCCTGGAAGACATTTTTTACTAAACAATTTAAATATTTCTATTTTACTTGTTTTACAGTTAAAAGATATCTACAAGTGTTTCAACATCTTGATATATGTACTTACATCTCCAAAGTTTCTCAAATGCACACACATTTCCTTTTTAAAGGATCTCGCAAATTCTAATTGTAGCATTTGTAAAAAATTCTTCATATATTCAGTCTGAAAAACAATTATAATTCATTAATTTTAAAATTCTTTTAAATTAAAAATTTAAAAAAAATTAATTTTCAATAAGAATTTATGACACTTGGGCAATAGATTACAATACTTCATTTGACAGATCTTCTAAAATCCTGTAACTTTCTTAATTATTCTTCACAATAAAATTTCTACACCCTTGGGTCTAAGGTACAATCCTCCAGCTGGGCAGGGCCATCTAAAGTTTTCCATTTCATCAGTAAATTGAATACTGAGATGCTTGAAAACTAAACACTTCAAGGTTTTGTTAGGATGACAACCTAAATAGGATATATACTTTGCAACCCAGGGACCTGATTCAGGAAAACAAATATGAGCACTGTAGGCCTTGGTAATTAATATCCTTAAAATACCTAATTTTTGAAGAACTCTATATTTATGAATGAAAAATATTGCACTGAAATGTGTTTTTGATTTTACATTTTATTTTAATATTTCTCACGTTGGTGGTCTTTTTATATTTGCTGGTAAAACATTTACCATGATAAAATCTTAATCCAAAGGAAAAATCTAATTTATTCTATAATGAAAAGATTTTATATACAAAAATTATTCATGAATGTATATAATATTGAGTTAGAGGCCATGAATATTTTCTTAATTGAACCAACTTGAAAGTGGATCTCTACTTTGCAAGGAATTATATTTAATATCAGCCAAAGACTATGGTGGTAAAATGTGCCAAACGAGCTTATCATGCGTTTGCATCATGTAAATTTCACTTAATGCCGGCCAACATATCTAGTGGTCAGCGTGCCCGACTATGGATAGGGAGGTCCTGGGTTCGAATCCTGGTTCGGGCATGGATCTACTTTCTCTCTCTGTCCTGTCTTTGTCCTTTCCTTGTGCATGAATGATATCTACCCTATAAACGGGTCTCTATGGCATGTGTGAGGGTGTGATGGTGGCCCACCCATAGTGGTGCACCCGGGGCAATGCCTCAGTGGCAAAGAGGCCACTAATTCTGGCCGTTTCCTTGGGTATAAGGGGACAATACATCCCAATATACCCCGAACATTGGAATTTCATTTCATTCAATTCAAAAAATTTCACTTTATGGCATAATATGATTGTGTATATAAATGAAATATTTTTTGTCTACTAGTAGCCCTTGAAGCATTTGATTAGCAATTTGTTTATATTGCATTACTGTTCAAGCTTTTAAATGATTGATTTGATTTTTTATCTTGACAGTTTTTGAAATGTTAGGTGTTTAAATATTAGTTTGCAGTGCTTTTTTTAAGTTTAAGTAAAATTGATTTTGAAAGATTAAATTGTCTCATACAGATTTCATTATCCTGAATTATTATTTTTCTCACAGCATATACATGGCCATGTAATCACTGATAACATCATGGCATGTCGGTACCGATGATTTTAAAAGTAATGATTAGGAGAGTTAATTTCATTTCATTATTAATTAATATTGCTATTGTAATGCTTTATTTATATATAATTATAGTTTATAAATATTTCATATATTTTTATAAGATTATTTAGTATGTTAATGTTGATTAATCTGAAAGTTTAGTTTTCATAAAAATGTTTATGTTTTAGATTTATTGCCAGTTTTAAATTGAAACCAGATTGCACCAGTGTTTAAGGTGAGTGCCACTGACCAGTAAATTAAAATTTGAGGTTTTCAGAAAAATGCATCGTATTTACATTACAGATTTAGCTTTATTGTGCAGTCATCACCCATCATAGACTGCATGATACTTTATGAAATCTTTGTGAAATTAATTTCTACTTATTAGCACTCTAATACTTCTGCAGTAAGTAATTAATAAAATATTCTTAATTTTAAAGTAGAGCACAACTGCAAAGTTGAAGTTTGAGCGCAATCAGTACTTGGTAATCAGATATTGCACATACCCACACATTTTAGGATGGCGAGACAACTGTGCGGTGCTTGGTAAAAAAATTGGAAATCCTTCCAAGTCGGCAGTTTCCTAGTTTTTTACCCATTTATTCTAGAATGAAAGAGAAGTATGTACAAAAAATTTTGGTTGATTTAAGAAACTCATAAATGCTGGATTTAAAGCTCTGCATGTTTTTCTTTAAACTGATCAAGATTTTGAAAGTGATATTCTTTACTTTATAAAGAAAAGGTACTGTTTATAATCTTCTGGAAAACAGTATTTTTAATAGGGTCATTAATAAAAATTAGTATATAAAATTTCAGATATTTTTTCATAAACAATACCATTAATAACTGAGATGTATAATGCAACCTATTTGGTTTTACTCTTGTCATTACAATAGTTTTCTGTCATGCCGCTCTTGTCGTTGTAGTAGTATTAATTTATTTTGCCACGAAGCTAACTTTTTAGATAAGCAACTTTAATAAATTCTTTAACACCAAAATCTTACAGATTAATAAGATATATAAACTAAATTTTTCCAAAAATTTAAATAAATTTAAGCCCATATGTATTTTGAGAACATTTGTTTCAAGTTTTAATGATAACATTAAAAGTAAATTCACAAATTTGCTAAGAATTTTATCTTTTATTAGCATCACACTAATTTTATTAAAACCAGTTCAAGAACTTCTATACCTAAAATGAAAGCTATGTTACATTACTGTAAATTAGAAAAGAGAGCAAGCAATATAAATGAATGCCAGAATATACTTAAAACACTAAACTGTAATAAATAATCCCACACATTACTTTAATAAAAAAATTTAATTTTTTCTCTTAAATTGTACTTAAGATTACACTATATATTTGTGAATAAATTTATATTTACTTTATGGCCCAAGCTGAGTACTACGGTCTCAGCTCGCCAAGCACAAAAAATTCCCAAATCTGGTAAAATTTGGTATTTTTTCCTTGCCAAAAAATCACCAAAAACAATTAATTACCAAATATAGCATCAGAATGCCTCATCTCGAAATTTCAATACTGTCTTATTTCTTTTGTATTTCACTGCGTTTATAATGCTGGAATTTCAATACAATCTTTAATATTCATTATGTATTTCACTGTGGATATAATGCCAGAATTTCAATCCTGTCTTTTATATTCGTTTTGTATTTCTCTATTGATATTGTACCAGAAATTTAACTTCAACTTTTGTTTTCATTTTAGAATTTGCTATATATGTAGAGAGCTGGATGAAAAATGAAGAGAAGAATTTTATTTTTCACAGACATAGAGAATTCCTAGAATTTTATGTCAAGTATTTAAATTTCCAATAATAAACAAAATTATAGAAGAGTTCTATTTTTTTGTTAATTACTCTAGACTTTTCTACTTTTATATAGTGATTGCAACATTCCATCTTATGTAATTATTTTTGCTACTTTATTTCCATTAATTTTAATTCTGAAATATTTTATATAGAATTTTTAATTAATTCTTATTACGATTACTGTTTTCTTGCATGCTGTTAGGCTTAACAACTTGAAATCGTGAGGAAAACCCCACTGTTTTCTTATTTAGCGTTAGGTGTTGGAAACCGAGATTTCTTATGCTAATTGGCACTCACTCTGGGTTGCCAATCAATTTCCAATACCCCTGTCTCCTCCACTTGGCAAAAATATTTAGATTGTAATACTCTAACAATTAAAAAAAAATTGATTGTAATACTCAGTTTTACCAATTTTTTTCAAGGAATTCATCAAGATATTTTGCAATGTTTAGCATTTACTTTTCATTATTAATCTAGCCTAGGTTTAATATCACTTTCTCCCACTTATATATTCTCTAGATCTTTAAATTTTCATGTCTGATAATGCACAATGTTTTTGTTTTTAAACATTTTCCTATATTATAAAGCATATTAATATTTTATGCAATCAATCAATGTAAATTTATAAGTATCATTCATAAAATATTTTCCTTTCCTAAATAAATATTAATGAGGAAATTCTTAGCCTTTTCATTATGTATTACAACTTAATCTTATAAAGTTGTAAAAGATAAGTTTTGTTTAATTTACAATTCTATTATCTCATTAAGTTCTGTATCAGAATTTGGCTAAACTGAGTATTACGGTCACGCCTCGCGGTACGTTAGTTTCACCTCCCGCCGTTTTTCTGTTGAATATCTCTCCAATTGGCGCATTCTTCAGGTTGCCGATCACTAACGGCAACGACTACCTCACCCACTTGGCGAAAAATATTTTCGCCAATTTCGCCAAAGTGTGACCGTAATACTCAGTTTTACCCAGAATTTACTTAAAAGAAAATAACCCATAGCAATATTCAAAATACAAATATGGCAACACTATAATAAAAGCAAAAACTCAAATTGGCAACACTGCAATCAAAACAAAATGCGCCGATTTGGCGAGAAATCACTTTGAGGGAGAAACCATAGTTAAAATTTAAGTAAACATCAATTTTAACTTCTCGACTTTATTTTACATTTTTAATTATCAAATTATATTTTTATTAATTACAATGTTAAAATAATATAAAGTAATTACCTTTTTCTTACTTATTATTAGAATGGAAGAAGAGAAGCTACTGGTTCTTCAAAAGAGTGAAGCCTAAGCAAAGAAATAAAATTATTTTATAAATATCGCCAAAATAAACTTCGAAAAAAATTAAACACAGTTACCATTCATGTACACCATTTAACAAAAAGAAATTAAAACAACAATTGACAATGAATTTAACAAAGCAAATATTAAAGAAATTTAGGTTCGTTCAATAGAGAAAAAATTCAAGAAACAATCAGATTGTAAAAACTAATTTTTCATAATTTCTACAAATATTATTAAATAATATTTATTTGGATACGGCTATTCGATACTAGAATCTAAAGCCCCTAAAATACAGATTTCGAAATCCGCAAATACATAGAAAAAATATTTTCAGTCATTAAATTTTGATTAAAAATCTGGTTGCTGGCAAATACACTAGAACTCTCTCCAAATGATAATTAAATTATGGAAACGAAATCAGACAAAAAGTTAATTAGTAGAGGAGGTAAATAACTAAGTAGTTGAGTAAGTTAGAACAATGCAGAAGGCAAATCATAAATCTTAATTGGATGAGTATGGTAGCGTCCATCGGCCGCCATGATGAAAACTTCCTATTTTTTATCGGCACATTTTTGAATGAAGCTAGGAAATTGGCAATATAATGAAAAATAATATGAAAAAAGTAATAAAGTTTGATTACAAGACTATGTTACACACAGATTTAAAATATTATTTAAAAAATTCATTTCCAAATATTAAGTGTATTTTACCTGATATACAGACTACAATGCAACCGGCAGATGGAAGAAAATGGTACAGCGAGCGTTATGAGCCCCGAAACTTGGCTCCAGATGGGAATTCTAACGCATGCGAAGAGGTGGTTGCGGATGAGATGTGAATTTACCTTTCCTATAATTTCTTGTGAAAAGCGATTAAAAAATAATTATTAGAATTATCATATTTCTCTCTGATTTTTATATTTTAGTAAAGATATAAATGGGTATAAAATATCATGCATAAAACAGTCACGGAAAAATTAAATACATTTTTTCATTAAATTTACTAAACAAAATATTTATAAACTCTTTGTGTCATTTTATCAAGCTTTTATTATTTTTAAAAATTATTTGCGATAGTAAATTTATAATTCATTATCTCAAATATCTTTTCAAAGAAAGAATTCATTAAAATTTTTATCAGTTCTATTTAAAAAGTACTTAATTTTTTGCGTGCATGAACTACTTTAATAAGCTTTGGAAGTAATACAAATTTTAAATTATAAAAACAAAACTGCAGAATTAAAATATTTTGTTTATTAAAAACTACGTTGTCTATTTTTTAAATTAACAATCTTTCACACAAGCCGCAAATATTAAATATTTGTTGTTCGATTCAAGAATATCACTCATTTATTTGAAAAAATAAGCTTATCAGATAGATTTATCTCATTACTTACATCGCGTATTCAATGAATCATAATTAAAATCTGTTACCTTGTGCGCATGCATTAGAATTCCCATCTGGAGCTAACTTTCTGGACTGCAGCTCGAGACACTGGTGACCACTTTAGTAATCTACAGCTAGACCAATCAGCTGCTTCCTCTCCTTGGGATCGGCTCAGATGAGAAATCTGCTCATGTGCGCAATATTTGGCTGGTAATTTGGCTGCTTTACTTTTAAGCAACCCTGTGTCTGGGCACAGCTGACTTCAAATTTGTTGCAAAATCACCAAGAGCTGAAATATCGATTTAATAAATTGAAAAACACGTAAATTTAAAATATTATGATATAACTCTTTGTTTTCTCATTAATCAAATTAAGTTTATCAGGGAAAAAATGTCTTTTTTAACGTTATTATTTTTTATTTTCATTTATGAATTGTATTATATATGATCTTTGCTTCATATAAAAAATAAATAATGATTGACCACTGGTACATAAAATTTTTAACTTTAGTTATCAATCTTAGCACATTTAAGTATTTTACCAAAGGCAATTTATTTCTTAGATTATATTTTTAGGAAAAGTTGTAAATATTTTTTCACTCATTTATTTATTTATTTATTTTGAACTGTTGAAAATCTGCTGATTAATGTTATACACAGTGAGCACTAATTTCCAAGTTATTGTTAAACATACGAAAATTAACATAAATTATAAATATCACTTAAGTTGCAACTAAATGTAAGCCATTTTTGTGTAATTTAGTTGACATTTTTTTTTTATTCTTACGCACATTTTCAAATAATAAAATAAATAAATATATTATAAGAGTTTTCTTCATCATTTATTTTTAACACAAGGACCCCCCCACCCCGTAAACTTGTAAGTTTGTTGCTAAGGAAATTTGCTTTTATAGAGTGATGTTTTGAACGTAAAACGATACTTCTTTTCCAATTCCTTTTCGATAATGATACTACATGGATCTGTCGTGTAGTTTCACTAAAATTCCGTATAATTATTTAATATTACTTAAAATATTATCATTCTTTAACTATTTAATACAGTTTTATAAATAATACTACGTGACTGTTTCATATGAAAGATTTATCACAGTACTTGACATATTAAGTTTGTAGGGGTTTTCTTTTTACATATATTAATTTTAAAACAAACAAAAAGTTTTATTAAAACCGCAAAAAATCAATTTGTGTCATTACTTAAGTTCTTTTTCTTATTTTGTCATAACTTTTATCTAAAGCTATGTACAAGTTGTCAGTAATGAATCGTAAAGGTTTAAAAAAGATAAAATGAATCCGTCATTTGAAAAAAAAATATGTAAGAATTTTAAATGTTTGATAGAGAAAAGCAACCTTATACATAGATATTAAGTAATATTTGCATTGCACTTGGCTGAGTGTTATGACAATTTTAAATGTATGTATACACATATCAAATTCATTTTTTAACATAAAGTATATCAAGATCAATACACATTTATAGTCTATAATTGAATAAATCTACAATAGTAATATTGGTATTTGATGTAATTTGATAAATTAAGGGTAATCTCTCACTTATGCCGTAAACTTTTAACAAAAATTAAATTTTAATTTTATAACATTAAGTAATAAAGCCTCTAACACTCAATTATCAGAGTTAAACATCAATTATTAGAGATTTCACTTAATATCCTTAATTTAAAGAGTAAAGTAATTATGAAATGAGAAATTTTTTTTTTAACTTTCCGCAATAATTTAATATTTATAAATCTTAAATTCCAACATACTGTACCCTGAACATATGTAATTTCAAGGAAAATAGCTTATCATAAACATAAAAATGTATCAGTAAATTACCACTCATAAGTACAATTATCTTTATATTCAGCTATCAGGATTTATTTAAAACAACAATTATGATAAATTAACGAATATCAGCTTCAATATAGCAATTTCTATGTGTAACTAAGATAGTTGATATTTGAAGAATACTTATAATAATCTGTATATAATGTATGTATCAACTATTTTTTATTATATTTTATATGTATTTTTAACTCACTAATTATATAAATACTTTAACTAAATATTATTGTCACAATATTTTTATTAATACCCATTCTAATCTTAATAAAATACTATAATAAAAATGTTGCATGCCCATTTAACAAGCTTAAGTAAGATTTTGGGGAAAATGGCAAAATCAAACGGTGGTGGTAATAATGAAATGAGGTAAGAAATTCCTTTCTTATCCGTACTTATTAGGCTTACATATTTGGCTGATTATTGCACAGAATGTAAATTTTTCAAACGCATATGCGCAACTTGCACCTGGCTTTGCGAAGAAACGCTTCTTGCTGTAAGAGAAAGAACGATACCATTTTAGTTTATGAAGAGGGGTGTAAGCTTCTATTGATCAAGTTCTCTATCGATTTTTGTGTTCGATAATTAAGATTTGAGAAATATGGCAGAAAAATTGAAAAGGTAAAATAAAGATAAATATATTTGGATTAGTCTAGATTAAATATATTTGTGAGGAATAAATAAAAATTTATAGGGTGAAGAAAAGAAGATACTAAAATATTAGTTATGTTGCTGAACTGTTTTTTCCTAGGAAGATGGGATTTCTTTTTATTCAACAGATTCATATGAATTATTTCATTTTTGTGCAAGGACACAATAATTTATAAATTTAGTATTACTATAAAAATTGTAAACTAATAATTACAATACATTGACATTAATTACAATTAAAACAGTTATTATGCGATTTTTATAGAAATCACATAAATATATGTCTATTAACTAGAATTATTTTAGCAATTATGGTGAGCATCATAATATTTTTCCTGGGGGTGATGGTTTGATTTGTTCGTCGCTCAATTGTCATTTTTTAATTAGTGCAGGACCTACTATTTAAAGAGAATTCGAAATCATTACGAGCATCCAATCCCACGGTGGGATTTGAGCCCATGAACTATTGAACCGAATGCCTGAGGGCTAACCATTCACCAGCCAAATTTGAGCGCTGATAGTTATGATAGCAATGAACAAAGTTGCACAGAAAAATTAGTTGTTTATATATAACCAATAATTTTGATTATAATAAAATTTTGAAAATCATTATTTATATATTTTATAAAATATATTAATGAAAATAAAATTTTGAAAATCACTAAAGCTTGATTAATAGTTTTCATTTATTGGGCAAGCATAAAAGAATCATTACTCTTGTAGACAAGGTGAAAATGGTATTACTCTCTGTTCTATAAGTAAACTTATTATATCATTCTAAAAATAAAAAACTGGGGAAAAGAAAAATTTCGGATGTGATATCAAAACAGCTTAGTTAAATTAAATCGCAAAATTTTTTCGGGGGTTTCTTTAGAAAAAAATAAATAGAAATTATGGAAAAGGTAAATATTAAAAAAATATATTTGCATTTAAAATTCATAAATTTCCTTAAAATAAATAATTAAAGTAAGTGCTCATTTCTGTAAAAACACTACTTTTTCTTTAATTTAGAATTTTTAAAAGCAGTATTTTCATTCATTCAGATTGGATTTCAATTAAAAAATTTAATATTCCAGAGACTTCTGCTGTTCATAATTTATTACTTTTACATAAAAAATATGCTGAATAAAAAGACGCATATAAGTATACATAAGAGGAGTAAAAGACATTTTTACAATTTTTTTGGGGTTGCGTCATTGATTGTATTGCTTTCAAGTATCTGTAGTTGATGCATTTGTAATACTTGGAACATACGTAGAAAAACGCTGAATGTCTTTTCATCGATAGTGAACCATAGTCTCGTGTTGTAAGAGAGGAATTGGAATCTTATTAAGCACCTACTCAGAAAAATATACATGGAAAATGTTACAACTTAACATGCATCTCCACGGAACTTTCCATTCTGAAGAGGAATATATTATTGCCACTGGGGCACAATAAGCCCTGCAATGACACACACATAAATTGTTTTAATTAGTACTTACTTTTATTACAGTACATTTTGGGCGCTTATTTCTATTGAACGAAAGGGTTAAACAAAGTCAAGATATAATTGCCACTTAATTTTGTACCACAGTCAAATGAAAAGATTGACATCTGAGCTGAAACCAGTCTCCCTAGATTTTTATCATCCCTGTAACATTTGATTATGAAATTTTTATGCGCATAGATCCTTTGATCGTAACAGTTTTCGGTGGTGACAGGTATTGAACTTGTTACATTCTTCATATGAGAATGAAGTTTTTCCTATCAGTGCAGAGAGAAAGAGATAGTTGACATTTCTCGACAGTTTTGTACCGTACGCAGTCGTTTTTCTCAACTAGAATATGTGATATTCATGAAAAAAATGTTTATTAAAATAATTAAACAGGAATATTACTTTTTTCAGTCAACAAAATGAATTTTTGATTTTGCAAAAATATTTATGTTCTTTCTCTTAACTAATTATCCAATAATAATGCCGGTAATATTTTATTGTATTCCATTACAGTTATGAAAATTAAAAGAGACTTCTCATTTCACGAACAGCGTTAACCTGATTTATTAGCCGATAAATATTTAATTTGCTTACTCAGAAGGGCGGTTTTTGACTGGGTCAGATATCAAACATGTTACCTTATAAGAATTAAGAGAGTTGTCTCTCTTTTCCCATCAGTCAATTGTGGTTCCCACTCTGGTATTCAATTCAAAGAAACATTTCTTCGGTAGAAATTCTTAAGGCGGCTGTAGTTATAATTGATAGAACCAATGCTTGTCATGAAGAAATGCATTTAGTGAATTATTTATACGCATCTTTCCTCAAAGTTATCCTAAATATAAATTTACAAAAAGTATTAGATTACTTTATTACTTTTTGAAGAAATATTTGCTTAGTAGAGATTTTATTTCTTAAAATTCTGAAATATTTTTAAGTGTAAAATAATTATTTTTACTTTAAAGTATTTCAAGACAAAATTTTTTTTTTCATGAAAAACGGAGAACTTGAATAAGGATTGTGTTCTGTAAAATCGGGATTAATATAGTGTTATTGTTATATATAAGCTGTATTACTTGGTTGAAATTACTTTTTTTCTTCTATTTGAATTAAGAATACATAAAATTTGCATTTTTGTGTATTTTGTCCGATTTAAACTACTAGGTGAAGATAATCTTAAAATTTTATTTTGAAAAAAATCATATGTTTTCGAGATATATTTTTCTAAAATATGTTTGATTGGAGTTAATTTTTTAGAATATGAGTCTTTTTAAAGTAATTAAGTAAGAGATTTTAAATTAAGAGATGGGTCCCCTCTAGCTTGCACAATGAGTAAAATCTCACATATTTTAAATAAATTGTTAAATTTTTCGCTATTTTATAAACATAAATATCATAACTCTTATAAGCAACTTAAATATAAACACATGTCTATACATTTAAAACTTATGATTGAATTTGCGAATATGTAAGGAAGGATTATAAAGCATATTGTTGCTGGAATAAGAATTTTTGATTAAAAAATATATTGAATAAATAATACGAAATTTTGTGGTTAAATTAATTTTAACTATAATATTTTTGTTTACATATATATATATACTCTTGGAGTAACATCTTATGTTCTAATACAAAATGATCCAAAGGTCTCGATTATATTAGCGCTCGCATATAAAAAATTACAGTAAAGCGACAAACAACCAAACCTAATAAAAAAATGATCGAATTATTCAATTTGAATTTTCTGATATTGAGAATTAACTTTTAAATACATACAATTTTCAGCAAAAATATTTCATTTTTAGTTTTTAAGAAAAAATAAATAAGACAATCTATAAGATAAATATTTTTCAGCTATAAATTCATAACAATAGAAAATACATTAAATAAATTAATGAATTGCATGCCGCCCAACTTATCTGCGGATAGCGAGGTCCTGGGTTCGAATCCCAGTTCGGGCATGGATGTACTTTCACTCTCTATCTGTCCATTTTTGTTCTTTCGTATGAATGGATTGTAAATGGTTGCTTACCTTATAAACGGGTACCTATGTACTGAGAAAGTGTAAGTGTGTACTGAGGAAGTCGGACTCCTCACCAAAATATGGTTCAGTTGGAAAAGTAGAGCAGCGCAACCCATAATGCCAATTTAGCTGGCACACGACAGCAACAATGAATTGCATTATTCATGTGCATATGATTCTATAAAAGCTTTCTTATCAGTCTGATATTGAATAAAGTAGGTAATCATTTCTAAAAGTATTTAATAATTTAATTACATATTTTCTCGACAACCAATGTGATTTTCTATGATGATAATTTTTTTTTATATTAGAATAAAATTCTATCTCTGTTATTTAGAGTCGAATTAATATACACTTACGAAACAAATCTGATATTTTTAATTATAATCTGATAGATACTAATGAAGTATCATATGTTTTTAGGATTTATTTTTTATACTGTAACTATGTTCTGAATGAGTAAAATTATAACATTAGATCAAATCATTCCAAATATTTTTTTAAATGGGTGTCGTATTAGAAAGTCAATCTAAACACTTTTATTAAAATAGTGGCTTATTCAAATTTCATATTAAAAATCACATTTTTCAAGATTATTTTTATTTTCCTCAAATATTTTTATTATTAAAATCATTTTTAAGATTCCTAAACTGCTCTTTTTATTATCTGTTTTGTGAAATTATAGGAGTTCCTCGAAAATTATCTTTTAGATATTTGGATGCATATGATCGGGGTGGATGCTATCATAATTTAGTTTTGTATTCATCGTTTTCTGCGAATAAGTTTAAAGTGAAAAATTAAGGAAAATCTGTTGAGAATAAATACTTTTCAAATACAGTTGCGTAAAGGAGAAATTATTGTTATTTTAAAAATTATAATTTAATTAAGGGTCTCTGGAAATTTTTTTCTATTAAACGAAAATTTTAATCAATCGAGTTTCGACAGATAATAATTTGAGTTAGCATGTTCGTGTAATAAATATCCGCTTTTATTTCATTTATTGTGTTAAGTTTTCTTTTTATTGTTTCCCTTCTGAAACCCTGATATATTTTCTTAGAAAGAAATTTAATTTAAAAAATCTTAAATTTTTCCTTTGAAGGCAATGGTTTCATTTATCATAATTGAAAATATATATTTGATGAAAATATTCTCATTTGACAAATTCAATAGCATTCAGATGTTTAAAATACTTTGCTAATCGTAAAATATAATAAATTCCTTTTGAAAAAATTTAAAATTATGTTTCATTTCTAAGTGGATTAATTCACAAATGCATAATCTTTTGATTCAGAAAATTTATAATTTCATATCCTTTTGTTGCTTTTACGAAACATGTTCGCTTTTATTTCTTTCTTGTTATACTTAGTTTAGGACTTACAAAAAAGTACATTTTTACATACAGACTCTCTGAGCTGACTTATGAATATTTAGTACTCTACCTCTCAATACAATTATTCCACGATTCATTTCTTACTTCGGGCATAAAGACTATTTGTGTGGTTCGGAATCTTCTTAAAATTGTAGCTGTGAATTGTAAAAAGTGACCCTAGAGCGACACTAAAAGCACGCTAATAATTTAAAACATTTTTTAACAATATTCTGAAATTAATTTTTAAATTATACAACATTACACAATTTATAGTGATTCATAAATTTAGATTTTTGTAAGTTTAATATATATATATATATATATATATATATATAAAATCTATATATATATATATATATATATATATATATATATATATATATATAATATATATAAATATATATATATATATATATATATATATATATATATATATATATAATGTATATATAAGACACATACTGTAAATCTTCCCAGAACATGAATACATTTTGTATTTGTAGAAAGCTGTTTACAAAATTTGTATTTTTCAAGCTTTCAAATCTCTTCTTTTTTTCTGCAAACGGTGATTTATTTTCCTTTGTGGTAATAAAGGCATAATATATTAAAAGTAATTCAATTTCTTTTCATAAATGGACGGAGGAAATATGCTACTATTTTATCCTACTCCCTCCAAAGAGAAAGAACCAGTTTCCAACAATATTAGTTTCAAAATTCTTTTCTAAGAAACCTTATATTGAAACGAGCTTACACGTGCTCTAGTTTCTTCGCTAAAATAAAAAAATAATAAATAAGCAAAAAAAAGGGATCCCTTGGGGCCGTCATGGTGGCGCCAGCCCACCGGTATGCTTCTTTATTTTATTTTTTTACCATAAAAAAGAATGTGCAAAAATAAGGGGCCCTCGAGGACGTCGCGGCGCCATCACCCCACTGGAATCTTTGACCTCTATCGTGACCTACAATATACAGAGCCGCAGATGTACACCAAAGATCCCCTCTTTGGGGCACTTTGGGACAGAAATGGTAATTTTAAAGGTATGCTTATCGGAGGTCACGTACCCCAATCCACGCATCCAACAATCTTCCATCGAATTCCTCTTTTTCACCCCCAAGAGTTCTTATCTTCTTCCCAACTCCCCACTATTATTAAAAACCTGCTTTTTTAGGGTCTCATCCTGCAGCTGCGCTTTTCAAAAAATAAAAAATAAAATGTATGTAGATAAAAGTAAGAGAAAAAAAATTCTGTATAATTTTGCAACACTGCAATAAGAGATTTCTCAAAATATAAAGACTGAGGATAACCTAACTTTACTTTATATATATATATATAATAAAAAGGATTAAATATGTTTGATTAGTAAATTACTTATGCAGTTTGCAAATGCAGTATCATAAGACGGAATGGTTGTAAAATTTTACTTCTTTTCGATTGCACAAAATTTGTATGTAATAAATTCTGAAATCAAAATATCATCAATTTACTTTATTTAAAACCACAGTAATAATTTACTTTTAGTTTTTAATTTAATTTGTTTTTTACTTGTAGCTCCATATATTTCAATAATTTATAAAATTTCAATTGCAAAAAAATTTTTAATTCAGAACTTAATTTGAAATCATTAAAAAATTTGGAATTAATTATGCAATAAAATAAAAATTATAATTGGAATAAATATTTAAAGATATGTGCTCACTCAAAGCATGGAAAATTATTTTTTATTTTATTCATTTTTTGATAATCTCCATTTCATTGATTAGAAATAAAGACAATGTTTTACTTTATTGCTTTATCGATTACAAAAATCGTAATAATATTATCAATAATCATTCTAGAAAACAATAGTTTCATGCATCCTTGTTTTTTATCTCGTACCTTTTACACATATGTTTTCACAACAGTAAGGTCTCCTTCACACTACACGACTTTTATCGTACGATAAAAAGTCCCCGATATTTATTGTGAGAAGTTATTAAAAAAATCACACAATAGACTGGTCCACGATAAAATATCGTTTCTCGTTGTGAAGGAGAGCAATCTGTTGTGGGGTTTTTTAATAACTTCTTACGATAACATGTCGTACGATATTTTATCGTAAGATAAAAGTCGTCTAGTGTGAAAGAGTTCTTAATTAGATTTTGAAGTCCAAATTTGAGCCAATATTTAAAAATTGTTGATGTCTTTAGTCTGATCAAAAATTATTGTAATTGATTTATTGAATGAATTTAATCAGATGTGATAGCCATAGTTAATAATTTAACTATTCTTGTTTTTTTATGGTATTCATATCTTTAGAAAATAATATTAATTGTAATTTTCTTATATCTGAAAATTAAAATTTACTTTTGAATAAACAATTTTTTTGCCTCATTTTAAATTTTTCTCTTACAAGAAAAATATTTATTTATAAAATATACATTCATGAAGGAATTCTCAATTTTAGAAATTTTAAAAAAGATGCGTGCTATAAATATTAAATTTATTTACTTTTAGCTATTAACGGAAAATAATTTCTCAATTATTTCCAAAGACTAGATAAAATAAACGCCAAAACTGAATTTCAAATACTGAGTAAATTAAAATTATTTTTAATAGATATATCATTTAAAATTTGATATGATAAAAATTAACTTTATTTGCTAATTAAAAACCTGTTGTTCTCGTGTGCCAGCTAGGCTGTCAAATTGGGGTGTGCTGCTTGACTTTTCCAACTGAATCGTATTTGGTATTTAGTCCGATTTCATCAGTACACACACATGCCCGTTTATAGGGTAGGCAACTATTCACACCTCATTCACACAAAAGGAAAGGGCAAATACAGTATAGAGAGGGAGAAAGTACCTTCATGCCTGAACCGGGATTCGAACCCAGTACCTCCCTATCCGTAGTCAGGCACACTGACCACTAGACAAGTTGGCCGACAATTGGAAGCATTTTTTATTATTAAAACTAGTTTATTGCAATTTATGTGGTAAAAGTATGTTTCCATAAATTCCAAAATTTGAGTTACGTTTTTTAAACCTGTTCCACCTTTCCGTATTGTAATATTATTAATTATTAATGAAATATGTATCTACAGTTCATAAAAGAAGCAAAACATTTACCTTAAAGGAAACAAATTATTCAAGAAAGTAAGATATCATATTTTGTTTTGCTTATTACTCTGACATTTCATTTCATGTAAAATGACAACATATAACAATGTATTAAGAACCATAATTCTTTAATTTTGATAAGTTTTGCTGGTAAAGATAAAATCTTTTTACTGGAATTTAAAAATTATTCATTTAGGAACATTATCCACTGAAATCAGTTATAAGTAATTTACAAAATACCTCCAAAAATAATAAAAACTGTACTAAAAAATATGTAAATGATTATTGAAAAAGGGACAGTTCATAAAAGAAACTTTATTTATACACTTACCAACATTCATAGATTCAAACATCTTTATACATTTGAAATGTTTTCTATTTCAGTTTAAAGTTATTAAGCAAATTATTTTTGTGTTGATGTTATATATCTTGATTTATGGATCAATAATTCAGGGAAGTTCCCAAAAAGTAAGCTTATGAGGTATACTTATTGCCTTTACATGAAATATGGTGAATCTAACATGATTCTCACTGTTCTTTTTACATGAGTCCTAATATTTTTTACAGTTTCTATCAGTCAGGTTGCATGCCTATGAAAAACTATAATATTGATTAATCAAATAAATTTTTTCTATTCAAAATACAGAACATAATATCTAATTAATATTGCTTAAGTTTATAAATACATCATTAACATTTCTCAAGTGATTATTTATATTTAAAAAATCAAAATGAAAACAATTTTAGATATTTTAATTTTCTAAAATATAATTTAATAAGATTTTAATTTTTTTTATAAGAGATTAGTCCTTTAATTTAACAAGCAATATTTTGTTACTATTTTATATTTTCTTTTGAAAATAAAAAATGTTAACTTTTAATCGTATTTTGTGACAACAATAACATAATGAAATATAGCTCCCAAAAAAGGAAATTTTATAAAATTGAAGTGAATGAATATGTAAGCTATGCCTTATTTTATTCGCTGCAATATCAGTTGGACGACATGAAAATATGAAAATGGAATTATAGTATCACTAATTGTATTAGATAAATAAACTATATATCAGGATTTACCCTCCTGAGAAACACCTAGAATATTAGCTTCCTGAACTACCATATAGAATATGTTCAGAAACATCCTAAAAAGTGAATTACGTACAAATAGTTATTTAAATACATTATTATATATATATATATATATATATATATATATATATATATATATATATATATATATATATATATATATATATATATATATATATATATATATACATTCAATTAAGCCTTCAACAAATATGAATTTGGATGATAGTAAGTCAAAACTTTAGGAGAGTTTTCATTTTAAAAGAAAAATTAACATTGCATAAAAAATTCTAACAATTTATATTTCAAATTTTTTTCACTTGATGATTAAATTAATTATGTACTTAAATTCCTTCCTTTTTAAGCAAAGAAGGAACCCGGCTAGGGTAAGGAAAGGAAAATTCAAAAATAAATAAAATTCCTAAAAATAACAATTTTCATGTCAATTACATTTCCTAAAAATCATTGAAATGTGTGTTGATAGTATCAGAGAAGTCATAGAATCACTTTTAAAATAGAGAAGCATAATAAAAACATTTGTTATTAAGTTTTAAAGAATATATGGCTTCTTTGAAATTATACATTGCCTCAAAATAAAAGCTCCACGCTTTTTTTTTTCTTTCTCTCAAGCTTTATTTTGGTTACTTAATCTAGTATCAAACTATATTCGTGATAAAATTCCTGTTGAAAACTAAGCCTCATTAACTGAGCTCTGTCCAACATCATCGATTATGATCAGTGACTGCCAACGAAAGAAAAGGAAAATTTCTTTTAAAAATTCCAGGAAGAGAACTGTCTTTCTAGAATCGAAATGTGATAAACTGTGGAAATCGAAAAATAGTTGCCACTCAAGTTCGAGGAAAATACATATATTTAGTTTCTATTTTCTTTTTACTGTTTACGTAATTAATATACCATTTCTCTCTCTTTCCAAATATCTTTAGTTTAATTCTCCCAAATTTTCGTTTTTAAAGGGACTCGGGACATTGAAAGTGAAAAAAAATTTTAATGTATAAAACTTGATTTTTATTTTTGAATGAAAAAAATTATGTACTTTTACTAAACATGTAAGTTTTATAATTTTTACCATGTTATTTGTTAAAAACTTTTTGAAAGAATATTTATATTTTTATGTTTTGCTATAATTTGTAAAAGCATTTCTCTCATTTCAAATTTTGTAAAAATCTGTTGAGAAAATTTTAACATATAACACATTAACAATAATATACATAAAACAAAGTGTGCATTATTTTTTCTATATCTTGGTTTCGGAAAATATATATATATATATATTTCTACATGTTTCTTCGGTTTTTCCAAATACATATCAGAGAGATTTTCAAAAATTGCGAAAAAGCAATGGTTTAATATTATTTGAAACTCACACTTAAAAGTATGCGTTTTCTCAAAACTAAAGATGATAAAAAATTTTAAAACTCTAAATGAAAAAATTAAGTATAGGAATTATTTTCTGCATCTTTATTCCTTATAAATTAATATTATCAATTTTATAAGTTGTCAAAATTATAAAAAAATAGGAAACAAAAATAAATGAAAGTTAAAATTCTTAATGATGTTTTTATTTCATAAATTAATCTTTGTGTTACATACTGAAGATAGTAAATTATTATTTGAAATATATTCAGGTAAAATTTAAACACGTGAATTCACATAACTGATTTATGAATATTTTTACCTATTTTAACATCCCGTGTCTCCCCAAGTAACATTGTTTTGTTAAAAATGAAGGACTTTGTTCAAAATTTTGATTTTTAGAAATTTTGACTGATGAAATTTAAAAAAAATGTATCAAGTTTTATTTTTTGTCTAGCACGTATTAATTGCCTTTACTTATTTAATACATATGTTTAAATATTACAACTTATAACAACATCATGTTTAAATGAAATCATTCTAGTGAAATATGATGAAATCGATCATAATTATTATTTTTCACTGTAAAAAATTAAAAATTAGATTTTTTTAAATCTATGAAATACCATTACGTAAAACAATGTGAAAATAATTTAAAATAAAAATAAGTCATTTTAAATAAATATATACATATATGTTTCAAATCGTAAGAAAGTCTTATTAAAAATTAAAAATAAGTAGAAATTCTTTACTGGTAAAGTGAAGGACTGAGAAAACTTCTCAGAGTAAAATCATGAGCTATGAATGTTAAAATTTCTTTTTTTGTGTGAAATTCCTAGTTTGGTTTGTTTCTTGTTAAACGGTCTTCTTATGTATACGAGATCTAATTAGATCGAGACAAACAATTCAATGTGAGAATTTGAGTCGATATAAAACTTGAATATTGAATGTATCAGTTTTGGAAAAACAAAACATTTAACAACTTTTCACTCTATGGATAAAAATAGTTATGGTATTATTTAAAAAATATATAAGTACATAACTTAATGTTCCAAAGAAATTAAATCTTAAATTCCCTTGAAGCTTTTAACTCGCATAATCTCGTATGATGAAGGTGTTTTTAAATAATGGGAGGTACACTTCAAACAATCTTTGTTTCAACGTCAATTATAAGTAGTGAAAATTCGTTCAGTGAATTCAAATTAATTCTGAAATTCTTGATCAATAATAGGACAAGATCACTTGAATGACTCAGCATTTTTAAATGTTGAATCACAAAATTTGAAGTGATCGACACAAATGAAGTAATTAATCAATTTCTTCATTAAAGGAAAATAAGCTATCCGGTATAATTAATATATCATAATTCACTATTATATATTTATAATTACATTGACTCTATATAATGTAAATTAAGATTATTCATTGCTTAAAAATTGCAAGTTTTTGAAAAAATTATATTAATACGTAAAATAAATCATCATTTTAATTAATATAATTATACCACCAGCACATATTCTTAGTGCCTGGGGTTATCTCTTGAGGAGTTTTACAAGACACCTACGCTTGTTTTTGATTTCTGAAAGTGAGGGGACTCGTGGACCTCATCTAGTATATTCCTAGACATGGAGATTAGTAACAACAACAACAATATATCGATGACATTGTTACTTCTATAAATGTACACGCTCTGTCACTGGCTTTTCTGTATTTGTTACATTCTGTCAAATAGATTGTAACTATACTGAATACTTTGAAACAGGCACATAGTCGCTCTGTCATTGGCTCTTCTGTACTTGAAACTGTTACTTTCCATTGAGTGCATATCACTCATATTACTTTGAAACAAGTACTTCCAGTCCAGTACATTATACCTGCAGCAATTTGAGGATACTTGGACCCTCACAAATTTTCTTACTGAATATAACGAGTATTTGGGAAAAAAGTACAGATTACAGGTTGTTACAATAAAGTATTGATTACAAAATACTAGTTATAGGCATTTCTTTACATTTCTAATATATACAGAGTTCTGTTCTAAATCTGATTTGAAACCGTTATTATTAAAATACCATAGTTACTTTATACATATATTACATATTAGGAAATGGAATCTTACTGAAATGCTTTGCTGATGAGATGGTGCTCATCACCAAAGAATATTTTAAACGAATATTTGATAATAATGACTCATTTTGCTTCAATGTTTTACCTTAAGTGGTAAATGTTGAACATGGAGTACTCTACCAAATTTTTCTCTTTTGTTACTGACATGAAAGTAAGATATTTCTTGGCTTAAGCATAGCTTATCTGTTTTAGAGTACATTACATGAATTGTAAATCAACAAATGTGTTCTAGTTTATTTACTTAGTTCTGTAAAACAGGACTTATCTTGGCCCTGGTTTTAGATATTTTGCATCCTGGACAAAGCATTTCTAAGCTGTTTATTTCATATTAATGAATATATTAAATATCATCAAAAATAATTTTCCACCCTTTCTGTGACCTCCATCGTTGTCACTATATGAAATTGCCATGTTTTATCATTGGATTCTGATAAATCTGAGATTACCTGTAATTTTCTGAGCAAAGTATGAATCGCATAACTTCTCTCTCCAATATATTTACTTTAATATAAGGTTGTGTACACCTAAGATAAGGAAGAGATATAGGAGATGGGTAAAAGTATGGGTTGAGAGAAATTCTAAAAAACGTTTTTCTTTTCCGATAATTTAATATACTGCCCATCAATGACGACTTTGAATCCTTCTAAAGATCATAATAAATCTGCATCTGATTCACAAACCATTCAATTACACTCAAAATGCTCTACTAATTGTGAGTTAGAGGATTTAAACTACATTAATTCAAAATACGGTGCAACATCCGATTACTTTTACTTTTCTAATGATCGAGAATCAAATCCATGTTTGAAAGAAAATTTATCTACTTATGATACGAAAGCTGTTTTGGATGGATGTTCATCTCAGCTCAGAGAATTTAATTTTCGTAAACTAGTAAATGAAGATAAGACTGAAAAACAAAATCATTATAAAGCTTATGACTCTGTTAATACTTTTCCAACAGATTCATTGAAAGCGAGTTACAACACAGCTTTTAAGAAAGAAGCTAGTCATGAAGCAAACCCCAAAATTCCTTCTAATTCTTTTGTTGGAAAATTGTTTGATAGAACTCAAAATGATAACTCAGTAGAAGAAAATTCTGTTGACTCACTTAAAGAATGGTCAATGCTACACACACCTAGAAAGCAGTTAGTTTCATCTGATAAAAGTTCATCTCTTAAAAAGACTGATAACATTCAGCCTAATCAAGTTAAAATAAAACTACGCTCTATGTGGAATAATATGAAATATGGTAATATATTATTGCCTAAATATTTCAGTAATGTATGTGCAGTTTTTAAAAATATTTTAGCATGATATATTAATGAATATTTATTCTAAGCAAGTTGCACATTTTGAATATTTAAATTACACTTAATTTATAGTTGCTTTATTAAATAAATATTTAAAATCAAATGTTTGTGTGCATTTTTAATTTTTTTAAATAAAGCAATTGAAAATACTATTTTAAATCATTTCTGGATTTAAAAGGAAATTTTCACTTGCTATAGAAGTATTAATCAAATTTTAAAATTTTTAGTGTTGTATTTTTGTTGACATACAATGTCAATTGACATAATTTAATTGCCTAATACGGAAATTTTCAAGTAAGATTAAAGTTTTGGTCTCACATTCGGTTTATTATCAGTTGTTAGTATTTCCATTTTATTTATTGTGTTTGACCTTTCTAATAAATTATTTCAGAAATTTTTTATAAATGTATAATAATTCTGAATATTGATAAAATCGCAATTTCTTTCTCTTCAATAATTTTGTTGCTTAGCTGGTGGCCGAACAGTTAGTGCTCTGGCTTTTGGTTTAACAATGAGTAAGTTTGAATCCTCGCCTGGGCATGGATATTTGTTGTGGTTCGAAATCGATTTTAAACTGTAGGTCCTGATCTAATTACCCCTTGTTTGCAAAAAATTATTTTTTAGTATATAACAGCATATCTATCAATAATTTTGTAAGTTAGACTTGCTGCCTTGAAATTAAAGCATGCTTATTTCCTTATTTAATTTTATATACACTGAAATGAGTTTATATGATTCTTATATACAGTGATATGCTTATTTCACTTCTGTGCATATTTCCTATGAACTTTTTTTCCCTTTTATTTTGCAGTTTTTATATTTGCTCTTTTTATTAAATTTAAGAATTATTTATCTATATTTTCCTTGTTTATGTTTCAGATTCATGGAATTATTAACTTTTAAAAGTGGGTCATCCATTGATTCAGAATTCATAGATTTTCTAAAAGTAGTTTTTCATTCATATTTTTATCCTTTTATATATTTTTCTATTCCTTAACTATATTTTTATTTTTTTGTCATTTGTTTATATATTGTCCTTGCTTTTCTGATATTTATTTTATGGGTTTTTTTTTAGAACATTTCAAAAATAGCAAATTTTTCTTGTCTTAATTTTTTCTCTCTGTATTTATTGCTTAGATCATGTAACCTATTGGTTAGGAGATTATTCTGTTACTTTTTATTATTTTTGTGTTTTGTACTTCCCAAATGTAAACATAATTTTAAAAAAGATCATATTTTATTCATTTAACATATTAACTAACATGTGATTAATTTAATTGTAAAAAAAAATGTTTTTCATATGTGAAGTTTTAAAAAAATTCTTAATTTATAACATTAATGTATCAATAAAAATTATAATTTTTACTATCAAACCAGGGCAAAAAGAAAGTCATTGATATATAATTATTTTTATATAAAAATTGCTATTTTTTAAATCAAGATTGGTAGTTTGAAGAAAAAGATATGATTATAATTTGAGCTTATAACATTTCTTAAATGGCAATTTTTTTTAAAAGAAACTCCTTGACTTAAATACATTAATGTGTCAAAACACATATCAAAGTTTTATTAAGACTTTTTAAATAAGTTGTCAAATCCTTTATTTTAAAGCATTCAAATTAATTTTATTTTAAAATTTTTTCATTCAACTAATTTTTTTGCAACTTAAAATTATACCTGTTGTGATGCTATTTGATTTTATTTAAATCTAAAAAAATAATAAATGGCAGTTAAGTGATGTCTTAATAATATGTAACCTTTTTTTATATCTTGACTGGCTTTTTTGTTTGTATATTTGTACAAAGTCATGGCATTTCAGTCAGATTTCTTAGAATTTTTCTTTAATAATTTTTCATTCATGTTTTTCTGTTTATAAAAAATTCCTGTTAATTAATGGAGTTGGCTTATTTTTTATCTGAAATTTTTTTCATAATATTTATCTCTGTCATGGTTCAGATGTCTTTTCAATCTTTAAATAATATTATCACTATCCATATTCTGGCGTTTCTCTCTTCTTTGAACTGATCACTAATATTGATTTCCATTTTATAGGATATGAAGAAATCTTCATAAATGGCAATAAATTCCAAAAATAATGCATTGAAAGCTTGGTTCTTATAATTTTGATAGGCAGATATTTTTCCTTGTGTATCGCCATGATTTCCCTAGATAGGCCAAACTTCATTTTTGTTTGTAATGTTTCACTTGTGTTAATAAAATTTACTGAATGTTTGTAAAAGTTTATATTTTTAAATTTTATCTTTCCTCTTTTTTCCAAATAGGTTTGTCAGCCCCATAAACCTTTCAATTCGAAAATTTTATATGCCTCATAAAAATTTTGATTGTTTTGTTTTACATGAACATAAAAATTGCTATCCTTTATGACATTGGAAAAAAAAATTCAAGTTTGGTATCTATGGAAACCAGAAATTGGCTATCAATAATTGGAATAGGAAGGATGAATATCAGTAATCAACACAATTATATTCACAAAATTTGTTAAGATTTAAAATCTTTTTAAGTAACTAAAATGCATACATTCTAAACAAATATAGAAAACTTATGATTGATAAATAACACTTATATTTATATTATAAAAGTTTATGAAGGATTCTATATAAAATTTTTTCTGTGAATCTTATTAATTATTTTACTACATTTACTGATTTCTATTTGGTTATTTCTTAAGAGGTATACAGTTCTAAATTAAAATTTTCTTGATGCTTATCGACATTTAGTATGAAATTAAGATTTAATCTATTGGTAGCACCTTTTTCACATTGTTGCTCCCATTGCTTTCTTAAGAAGGGTCTAGTTAACATTTGTGTCCAACTGGCCTGCATCATTTAAAGACATTCACATGCATTATTCCAAAATTTTTTAATATATATATATATATATATACATATATATGCATACAAATGCTATTATGAACTAGGAATCTTTTCTTTGTTTAGTGTAATGAAAATGTGAAGATTTTTTCATACATACACATTTTAACTGTAGTACCTTATAGTAGCCATTTAGTATTTTTATCATTTATAACTGTTATATATTTGCACTCCACAAATTCTGTTTCTCTGGGTTCCTACTTAGAATTGAACATTTTATTATTGCTTAAAAGCCAAGTTCATAGTGTAAATAAATTTTATTATAAATACAAAAACTCAGAATATATATTTAGATAAAAAATATTTTGTATTGAAGAAACAAGTGAAAATACATAGACCTATATTATTGTTTCTGAATAATATTATCATCTTTTAAGGACTATATATACTATTTTCTGTTAAGTAATTTAAGTTCTCAAATTTATATATTATTTAAGCATGTGATATTTGTGAATATGTATTATATTTATCTGTTAAGTTATTGGCTTGAAAATATTTTAGAACATTCAAAGAGGAAACTTGAGGTATAAAAGGAGAAAAAAAATGCAATCAATTAAATTTCATAATGAAATAGTCGTAGAAGTGATAACTTTTTAATATAACAATCTTAAGAATTCTTTGAAAATGATTTATTTGTTGGATAATATTTGTGTAAATAGGGAACATTTATAAATTTTATATTAAATATTTTGAATTTTATTTTGTTTTGTGTATATCTATGCAGTTTGTTTTAAAGTAATTCATCTATTTTTTTTATATTTATATAGTAAAAAAGAGTTGAATTTTGAGATTGTACTTTCTTGCTAGGATTAGAATAAAAAAGGATTATATTATAAAGTGGTTGCCAAACTTATGAAGCTTCTGAGCATAGCATTTTAAATCCTGTTGTATGCTTTGTCAAATCCACTACTTTTATTCAATAGAATTTGGAACCAACAAACTTATCCAAATTTGTAGAGAGAGGCCATTGTTTTTCCTAGTTTAAAACCTGATAAAGACTCTTCAGATCCTTTGAGCTACCGCCCAATACCTCTTCCGAGCTTTCTAGGTTAAGCATTTGAATGTTTGATCAATGTCCACCTCATTTATATTTAGTTAAAAATTAGTGTATATTACATTACCAAAGTGGTTTCTGTAAAAGACTGTCAACACTTAATAACATTGTGCATTTGGAAACACAAATACATGTTTTTATTAAAATAAATAAATAAACCACTATTCCTTCCATATATTCTATATCTGTGAAAAAATTCTGAGTGATCATTTAACATCCTCCAGGTTCTGTCCAACTGTTCTTTAGGATCACTGATCACTCATCCTTACCTTGACTTTATCATACCCCATTACACTCTCACAAATTGATTATTATTCTATTATATATGGATCTGCTACATCATCTGTCTTGCATAAATGAGATGCCATTTTATTGTTCTATATACAAAACGCAATTGTACATATCTGTTCTGTCTTACAGCTATGTGCAGTTGAGTTTTGTATTTCACCTATGCAAAGTTTATGTGTCATTTGTCATCAAGTGCCAGTGAATTCAAGGTGGCGCACAACAACTGGCTATAAATTATCATTTTAAAATCATGTCTGTGTCATATCATTTTTTCTGTTCTGAGCATTCTTCTGTTTTAAAGAGACTTTACCATGCTTGGCCTTTTAACATTCCCCTTTTCCTAGTTTGAGTTAAATCATTTCTTGATTTCTCTGAGCTACATCATGCATGGGTTCATACCATTAACTATTATAAAAAAAAAAAAAATTCCACAAAATATTCCTACAATTACTGTATTAACCCTTTTCTTAGCTGTAAAAAAATCAAGTATAATTCCTGTAATTTTTCAACAACTCTTTTCTGCTCATTGCAGTTAGTATTCTTCATGTATGTCTGTTTTTATGAATTGTTTGAAAAAAGTTAGATGTGATGTTTATTTTGAAAACATTTCATAAAATTATGGCCTTAACAAGGCTAGTTAAATATTTTCTACTGAAGCTACCATTTATGAAGTATTAAAGGTTTTATGTGACACCTTGAACATTATAAATTCTATGTATATCCTGATAGCATGAGTATTTTGGAAGCATTAAAAATATTGTCATCTTGTAATTTCTCAAATTTTTATCATCTTCAAAGTTTTATGCAACTGAGATTATGAAATAATCTTTCATTGGATACCTAATCACAGGTATAGATAGGAATGATGAAGCACATGAAGCAACAAGAAATACTTGCCCGTATTTACAACAAGCTCTATCTCTGTGATTTAAAAAATTCTTACTAAAAATTTATGCAGTGTCAATTGTAGGAGTTACGGAATTTACTAACTATGAACAAATTACATTCCAATGTAATTCCTTTGCCAGTAAGCAGATCTGATGTAGAATTTTCTTGTCTGCATATTGTGCATACTCATAAACAATTGTTTTTTAAGTATACTAAGCCCTATTGTGCCACATGCAGTGAGCCATACACTGCTCAGCATATTTTAATTTAGCTTCTCTGATTTTAGCCTATTTCAATGCAACATTTTAAAGATACATAATCTTATTGTAGTAGTTTTAAAGATACATGATCTTCACCATAATCTCTGCCTTTTTACATTCTACCAAATTCCTTTAATGTACATTGTGTGATTTTGCTGTTAACATTATTTATTTTATAAGATCTTGCATTACATAACAAAATTCTAAATTTGATTTAATGTTCACTTGTTGCAGTTTGTTTTAGGCAGGAATTTGTGCCATTAAACTTCACACAGTCTATCAATTAAATCCTATTGTGAGCTGCCAACCAAAAAGGTTACAAACAGTTCTTAACAATAGTTAAACTTGTATATTATAAACTTATATTTCTAATAAATATAAAATTAGTTTTGATTAAACTGTATATCATTGGTGTCTAAACTATGACCATTTGAAGGCCGCATTGCAAAGAAAAAACAATATTTTTAACAATATAAGCCACACAAACAATATTTTTTGAACAAATTCAAATAAAAATTAACTCTGTAGTTTTATTAAACTGAATTAATTTCGCTTTACTATTATTTTTTAAATTAAAATTTAATGTGTATAGTTACATATTTATTTTAAATTTGTAAAAGTTCAGCTTAGATTTCATAAAGATGGAAAAAATTCAAATTAATGAAATGGTTGAATTTGCTTTTGTTGAACAGATTAATATCAAGTTCAATAGAGAAGGTAATAATTTTTAATGTATTTACAAGATGTTTGTCTGTAGTATTTGACCTATTTTTTTGTATGCTGCATTATTGAAATTTTTTATAAATATAGGCACTTCAAAAGCTGAAGACATTGATAAAACATGATAGTGAAAATTAGAATATTTATCGCAAGATAGATAATCTTTATAAAACTCCAGCAAAGAATCATTTCCAAATTTTTCTTTCAGTGAAATTCCACTTTGGAGTTCAATGCATTTCATTTAATGATAATTTATTTATTTCTAGAAAAAATAGAAAAGAAAATATTGGCTCATTCCACAGTCATGTATGTGACAATCATAGGATATATACATATACAATTATGGTATTTCTAGACATAAATGTAGTAAATAAGGTGAAAATATATTTAACTGAAGTAAAATATGAAGTGACAATACATAATAATAAATAATAGATATTCTGTGTTTTCTTTTAAGTTTAAAAAACAAACAAATATGTATGATCATGTATGTGACAAAATATGGAAGTTGGATCACACTTGCAATGCTTCTTATTTAAAATTCTGTGAATCATATGGGTCAAATTTAGTGAGATTTGTAAAAATAATTATTGAAGTAGTACCAAAGAAATATACATAAGCACAATTCATTTAAAATTGTATTTTGATGGATAAATTTAAGAAAACTCTGTGTATCATGTATGTGACAGGTAGTCATGTATGTGACATAGTATGAACTAACATGTCTTTATTGCTTCTTTTACATTATTGGGTAAGGAAATACAACAACTCCACGATTATTAATTGTTGGTACAGGCAGTTTTTTTAATGATATCATATTTCTGGATATATGCTACATCATTTTCTTGATATATAAAATTAGTTTCAGTTTGTTTTTCAAGAAAACAACACTAAGATCAAAGTTTTCAATTGCTGATACTTGAGCAACATATGGTTTATGATTTTTTGCCCCATACTTTACAAGCAAAAAATGTGCCTGTTATTATATTGGCATTCTGTTCATAAACAGATGTTGATTGAAGTGATGGTGTGCTTTCACAATCATGGGAAATGTCTCCATAACAAACTTGCTGTATTGGGGTATCTATTGACTGGGCATTAGCAAATAAATATATGTGCTTATTTTGGTAATTTAGTACATGGGCCTTTTTATTCCCGACACCTCTTTGCAAGATCCCACATAATCTGAAACTGATCAATTTCTATGTTGCATTACAGAAATGACTTTACATTTGGCATTACTTTTGCTGCCACTGCTGCAAAACTATCAGCATTTTGCACAACAGCTCGTCTACCCATGACCTCTGCATACACACGAGACTTTGCACTACCACCCACACCATCTACTACACCTTTTCCATGAGAAGTTGCTGAATACTTCCATTCAATTGATGAAAATCTTTCCTCGGTGCTTGATAAAATATGAATGAAGTAACATATGAACTTATTTTTAAATTCATTTGATGGACCATCACTCCATACTATCAACTTAGGTTTTATAGATTCGAACACAATGTTCTCAAGGAGTTTGGTTATAAAGCAGAAACAGTCTGTTTCGACTTATCTTTAGTATCGGATACAATTAGATAACACTTAGTTTTCATTTTTCAAAACTGCAGCTGTAATAAAGTCACACTTTGTCTGCTCCAAAGTGCTGACTGTATTTCCCTTGCCATTCACATGAATAATTCATGGCAAAATCAACTTGTAACACAACTGTATCTTTTTGCTGAATATCAGACTGGAATGCTGCAGCTTGAATTCTTTTTACATGGACATGTTGCTGAAAATTCTTGAAGTTTGATTGTATCAATTCTGTTAGTTCTCCTTTGCATCCTTCATGAGTTTTTTATATAACCGTGAGCTTTCTGACATTACCCATTCATGCCACTGAACAGTTGTAGAATCCTTTATTTCCCTTTCTTCCAGAAATTCATTAAACAGTTGTCCACTACTACACTTAACACAGTTCATTTTCCAACAGTCAGAATTTAAAACTGAATTGCACAAGACTTTCTCCCAAAAGTCATTGCTATATATTATCCTTAGTCCCTTTAGTAAGAACATGAAATTTTCATGAATTTTACACTTGCATTGGTCACAAGGAGTATCTTTCATAAGCAGAACATTCTGTGGTCTAATACTACAAAATGTTGAATATCCAATGTATAAACCTGGATTTTCTTCTTGAACAAAGCATATGCCTCCTTCAAATGCATTGTAAGAAAATATTTACGAACCCTTTTCTAATGCCATTCTCCCATATAGTCATTTCATCATTCATACCTGGAGCAGTATATACAATGTCAGGCCTAAATAAAAATGCTACTACCAATGCTTTATCTTGATTACTGTTAATGTCAGTGAGTTTGTTTTCCATGGTTTGTGTAATTTTAAACCCACTCTATCTACCAGATCACTGACAACTGCCAATTGTTTACTAGGTGATTTTGGTAATGCTTTAAGCTTTTCTTTACAGCTTTGCCAAGACTTTGTGGTGTTCTGTAAGGTGAAGTTTGGGAGATAGAGGCAGAAGTCATTTTAGATAAACCAGAAATACTTTGATCCTTTTTGAGAGCTCTACATTTCCTTTGTCTTTCTCTGGCTTCCTCAGTTTGTCTCTTTTTCTCTTTCTTGGTCAAGTACTTATAGCCTTTCTTTTCCTTATCATTTTCTGTCTTTCCTTTTCTTTCTCTTTAAAACTGGTATCATTCCTTTTTTCACATAATATCTTCTCTGATTTTCAGCTTTTCTTGCTCTCTGATCAGTGTTCATCTTCTGATATTGTTTCAATGCAGACTAAATTTGATGTTTGCAGATTGTAATGTGAATTTCAGTACATAAACAACATGTGCTTTGAACAAGACTAGTATTGCCACCTGGTTAGAATATTTGAAAGTACTGATCAGTATAGAAAACAGCCATCTAGTGAGAAAATTACAAACACTAACATACTAACACTGTCACAAACCTGATCACTTGATTTTGTCACAACCTGACCATTGGTTTTGTCACAAACCTGACCATTGTCTATTCTACTATTAAGTGGAATTAAATTAAAGTTTTTAGGGCTTTAGATAGATTAAAGTGATTTACTTTTTGCAAATAAAATATGGATTTTGTAAAGTAAAAATGCAGTCTGTAAAAAACTTTTTCATGTCTTGGTCATGTATGTGACTACTCAATATGATCTGGATATTTTATGTCTAAAAAAATAATTAAAACACAATTTCTGATTTGATGAGGTGCATTTTGATTAAAAATAAATTAATAATCAGTAATAAATACAAAATAGATTTTTTAAACCAAATATTGATGAGTTAATTAGAACAAACTTTTGTCATACCTTAAAGGTAAGATTTCAAAATATTTGCAGGGTATTTAAAATGCACTGTATTATTAAAACCAAGCATCTGACTTAAAAATAAAGTTAAGTATGAGAAAGATCACACTTTTTTCAGTATAAAAGAAGTATTTGCTACCTTAATCTTTAAAAAAAAATTTTTCTCCCCTGGTTTCAAATTCTGTGGAATGACCCTATTTTGAAATACTTTTCTTTTCTTTCTTTCTTTTTTTTTTTTTTTGAAAATCTTGAAATCTGCTTTCTAACTCTTGAATTAAATAAAAATTTAATGTAGCATATTTTACATATTTTTTGCAACTCACAGGTTTATGTGCAGCCAAAGTACTGATATGTGTGATATCTTTTACATCCATTTGAATTTTAACTTTCTTTGAAAAGCTATTATTGTTTAGAACATATTATTAATAAATTGATGTTTTCCTTGAAGTCTCAAATTTAAATGATGAAATACTAAAAATGCTAAATGTAAAACCCAAACTTCGCCTTCAAATTTAGCCACAGATTTTCCTTTTGTTTCCATAAATATTTTATTTCAGTTCTTAAATCATAAAATCTTTTGAGCATTTTCTCATTACTGAGCGATATCTTTTCTATATAATTAATAATATCTACAAATTCAGTGCCCATTACCTTAAGGAAATTTTGAAATTGTTTGTGGTTAAATCCTTTTGCTCTTAAAAGTTAGTGGGTTTTATAACAATGCTTAATACACTTTGCACTTTAAAAATATTTCCTCATAAATTGGCCTGATGTACAATAAAATGATATGTGATCAAGATCAATTTGCTGGTAGCGATGGCTTCATTATTAACCATTTTAATGAGTACCCAGTTTTTACCAATCATGTTAGGGGCTCCATCAGTTTTGATAGCTGATAAAATTTTTCATAGATAAGGAAAACATTTTCATTATTGTTTTCAATACATCAAATTAATCTACAGTCTTGGTTGTGTTCTTTAATGATACTAACACAACCATTTTTTCTGTGATATAATAATATTCATCGATTTCTCTAATAAAGATTTCCAAATGGGCCATATCAGAAGCATCAGTGCTTTTGTCCATGGCTATCAAATTAAATTTAAAATGGATGCATTTGCTTTTTCAAGAGCCATTTTTTTGCAAGGCAAATTATTTTTGCTACACTTTCCATACATTATTTTATAAATTCACTATCAATAAAAGGTTTTTTATTTTTTTTGTTATTAAATTTGCTACGACATAACTTGCTTTTGTAATTTTGAGTAGCTGTCTTAAAAAAAATTTACTCAAAAAATAACCCTTTTTTTTAATTCTGTGATTTTATCTATAAAGCGTATGTGTTTAGATATACATCATATTTTATGGCATGCTTTTGGCTAATGTTTTTTCAAATTGTAGTCTTTAAAAACTGGCACATGGTCCCTTGAAATTGAGCACACATAATGCTTTACTATTCTCCTCAATAAAAAGGTAGTTCACCATCCAGTTATCATTAAAAACTCTCTTTTTTTTCATCTTCAATTTTTCCTTTTTTAGGATCTCCTTGTCTTCTTAAATGATATGGAGGCTATCTAAAAACAATTACATATTTTAATTTTATTATCTAATGATAAAGATTATGAATTATTCATACCTTTTTAAAGAATTTGATTTGAGAATAATGAAAATCAAATTAAAATGCAACAGACTGCATACAAATATTGTATTTTGAAAGCTTCTATATTTAAAATTTTTAAAAGTGTAATGATTGCAAAAAGACATTGACAATTAATGATTGATTATTTTTGGAAATATAAAATCAAGTTAGTGCACACATAATTCAAAATGTAACTTCAAATGTGTGGTAAAATATACCATATGGAACAGTTTTAGGATGTTTTTAAATATTTTATAAGCTGTAAAATTTTGTGAAAATATGAATTTTCATTAGTTTTAAAATTGTAATTAAAAATTTATAAAAATAGGGAGAAGCTGTAAATGAAGAGTCACATTCCTACCAAAGATGTAAAGGGTGCTAAAGAGTAGTATAGTTATACAAATTATAAATATTTCAATCTTTATTAGTGGTTCATGAATTTTAAAATTAGAAATAAAAATTTATAAAAATGGAGTCATGGGAGACGAAGTAAATGAAGAGACCCATTCCCACCAAAGGTATAAAGGGTGCTAAAGAGTAGTATAGTTTTACAAACTATATTTAAAAATATTTCAACCTTTATTAGTGGTTGTAACATATCACATGGTATATTAAGGGGTTTTTATTTAAATTTTTATTTCAAAATAAATGTCAATAAATTGATTATATATAAATCATATTGCAAATATCTGTTTTTTAATACAAGTTTATAAAGTTAAATATTTTCATAATTTTTTTTTGGGTCTTAACTTTAGACAAGGCTGTTGTATATAATAATAATAATAATAAACTAAAATTGAAGTGTATATAAAGAAGAAATTCAAATGTAGTCATTAATGAATAACAAAAATGTGTGGAATTTTTAAAATTAAATTTATTTATGTAAAGAGAAAGAGGGAACTCTTATTTGTCATCAAGAAATGTTCAATGTTGGGAAGATTGGTTGTGGCTGCCAGTTGAATACAGTTGTTCAAGCGTTTTGACACTGCATAGTGGGCAGTATAATGACCTAAAGCTGTTATAAGGCATTTTTAATATCCATTGCATAAAGTGTATGCTAGGAACTTAATTAAGGGAATAAACTTTCATAGATAGCAGGCTATATATAATGTCATGAAGGAAGAAATCCAGAAAATTCCCATGCACCTACCTTGACAGATGTGCAGGGAGAATTAAGCTCAATATAGTTCTCCTGATATTCAACAATGGCTAGATTCAAATTCAGGATTTTTTCCGCTGAATAGTGCTGTCCTACCACTGTGCACAATAAACCTCTTTCTAAGTATTTATCAGTGACTCTGTTTCTATATTCATTGTTAATGGATTTTATACTGGGAAAAGAAATCTCACACAGATATGTAGAGATAATTACTGTCTTCACACTTTATGACAAATTTGGACTAAATTTTGACATTGTTCTTTTGGAATCATAGTAAATATTTTTAGAGCTTGTAGAAAGTGATTTTACAGATAAATTATTTTATAAATCATTTCTTATTCTGTTATTGCATTATCTTAAAATCAAAATGCTTCTGGGACACAGTGGAGAAATCTTCAGAATCAATCTCTACAAAAGTTGATTTGATAAACTATGCAACAATTGAAATAATTTTGTAATCTTCGAAGCTTTGGTAAAATTCACTTTTTAAAATATATTTTTTGTTTTAAAAAAGAATTGAAAGTCTTTGGTTGTCAAAAGTTTACTTCTAACAGGCAAATTATTTGTACTCACCTTAGTTGGTATTTTTCCTTTATCCCAATTTTTTTTATAATGAAACCACATCTAAAATTGCTCCATCCATAATATTTTTATTTTTAACTTAAAGATGTAAATTGTAGAAACTTTTGCTCATGTGAAGAAAGCAAAACCCTGGTACCAAACCGGATGAATTTGCGAAAAAATAACACTTTGTTCTTTTAAAAATTCTATTGAAGCTAGAAGCAACTCTTGAAAACTTTGTAAGAGCTCTATTTCTATCAAAAAACAAATTTTGTTATACGGCAGTAAATCATTATTCTTATAATCTAGTTTATTTGTTAGTGCACTTAACTAATTTATCTAAATTGTATGTGCTTTAACTTTATTTTCTATTTTTGCAAATGTTTTCATTGCATTAATCACACTTAAAAACTATCCAAAATGTGACTCCTAATCACTGCTTAGAAAGTGTGATTTGTATCTTACACATTAGTAAGACATTGCAGGAATTCCATCAATTGCTAAGTTCACCAACTGATTTATGTTAACATTTTGACAAAATCTTTAATTTCTAAATTATCATGTTCTCTAATGCATCCTAATAATGGTGTAATCTTTACAGTTCCTCTCTTATTTTAAAAATATTTAAAAATCACTCTTGCAAAAATAGCGACATTAGCTTTATTAACTATTGATTTGTTAAGTTGCAATGTGAAATAATTGCAGTGATTAAAATTAGTTTTAAGTTATGAGGTTATATCAGAACCTCAATCCTTCTCATTACTATATTTTCAGAGAAACTGTACAAATTTGTGTGAAAGCAGATTTTTTTTATGATCTTAGTTTTACTTTTGAAACTACCAAATAATACATATACAATTAAGAGTTTTGATGATTTTACTGCCTTTGTATAGTTTCTTATTCTGAGCACTAAGTCTGAAATTTGAAATGATGTCATTGTTACTGCTTTATTCTTATTTAGCGGTTTAAAAAAATTTGTTGCACATTCAGTTTAAATTTTAGCTGCTTTACCTATCAAAATTTAGTGGAATATCCTTTTCAGTTTCTGTGTGAACAGTTTTGTAATGATGCTCAAATTTAATTTTGTTTCTAACAGATATGATTGCATAGCACAATAAACATATATTTTCTTTTATGTGGGTGGGCTTCTCATTCCAAATAAAAGCAATATTTTTTGTCATAATATCCCATCATTAGAATAGATCTAGTTAAGTACCAATATGTAAATCAAGTTATCCAAGTTAGCAAATATTTAATATATAGATTTTTACAAGATTTAAATTAATTTCTGAACAATTAAAATTTATGTAAGTTTAATTTAACTAATTATAAAACTATACTGTTACCAGAAATAGATATTTTAGTGTTTGTGTGTTTTCTTATAATTATTTTAGGAAGAAATATTAAAAAAATCTATAAATAAATTTTCACTAATGTTAAAGATATATTATTTTATTATTTGTGATTATATATGTTTTTTTTATAAAGAATAAGCCTAGATAATAATTCATTGAAAAAAAAACTCATTTTGATAAAAAACTGAAATATATTACTCATATGCACAACATTATTTTCACAGTGAATGCAAACAAATTAACTTTAAGTTTCATTACCTTTAACTGTCATCATACTAATTTTTTTTAATTTAATAGAAATATTATCATAATTAAAAAGATTAAAAATCATAAATAAAATGATCTTCTAATAAATCTGATTATATACTTAGAATATATCATTAATCTATTGATTTTTGTCTCACAGGTTAGAAAAAATAATATTTTTTAAATGAAAATAGTTATTACTTTTGTGAAATAATGAATAATATCTTATCTTAAATATGAGAAAATGTTTAAATGTAAGAAAATTTTCTTAAGATCATGGCAGTTAGTTGGTAACAATGGTTTGAATGTTAAAGTAACAAACTTTTTTATTCACATATGTGGTATTTTTACAATAGCATCTTAAAGTGATAATTTGGGCTGAATTATGTAAGCATATGAATTCTCTCTCATAATTGGAACAAATGTCCTTTTAATTTAGTACATCCCATTTCTGAAGATAATGTTTTCAATCTGATTAGTTTATCTGATGTTTTATTGGAATATTTGCTGCATTTATTCAATTAAATTGTTTTCCTTTATGCCGATAATTATTTGAAGAAAAACATATATTGTTGATAGAGAAGGGATGATATGATCACATAAATGAATGAGGTTGCACATTTTTTTTGCAACCTCATTCACTTATGTGAAAATGTCTTAAGAAATGGTGTACACTTGTATTAAAGTAGGGTTTTTATGACTTGAGTATAGACTTTTATTCATCTTATTATACTAGCTCTTATTATAAACATCACTTGGACAAACAATTATACATCTAATGTTATATAGCTGGGAAAGGATATATAAAGACCTGATTCATTATTAATTGTTCTTGAGATTTGTAGTCAATGCTCTGTATGAGTGGATTTTTGCACAGGTAAATTAACATTGATTTGGTTTTTATATGGACTGTTATGGAGAAGTCTTTTAAAAATAATTTATTTAAACACAATAGGGTTTAATAATTACCTGGCATGTGATTTAATACGTAACTAAATTTTTCTTGCATTCTAATTATCCATTTTGAGTACTTTCAAATGACAATGAAATATCATAAACAGAAAATTTTGAGAAATTTATTGTAAGTTTGTGCATTTTTTCTATATTATAACTTTGTGTCATATTTTGGAAATTATTAATTTGTATTAAAATTTATAATTAGATAAATTAAATTTTTTTTAAAATACACTTATAAACTTCTGAAACCTTTTGCATAACAGTGATCTGCTTAGAATTGGTACTTCTAAGTAATTTTTAGGGGTAATAAACTTAAAACAGTTTTTTAAATTATTGCACCAGAAAAAAAAGAAACATTAGACCATTTTATTTTATATAAATGATGTTCATGTTTTCTTTTATAATAATAAATGTTAATACTTTGTTTTCTAGATTTTTTAAAAATGTGAGATGTATCTTAAAATTTCAGGGTGGCGTGTGAAGCGAGAATGTAATTTAAAGGCTGATTCTGCGGCTTGGCTTCTTGGACGATGCTATCATAATAAATTGAATGGTATGTACTCATAATTAGGCTTTTTCTCTTTAATTAATGGAGATACTGTGTAAAATGAATTTGCCACTAATTAAATATTTCAATGAGGCATATAAACAGCTTATTATACATTTTACTGCATTGTATAACATATTTCATAAATGCTTTTAATGCATATATGTATTTTAAAACTCACTGAAAATAATTATTATTAGTACATTCTTTTGATATTTCATAATTACTTTTATTTAGAATAAATAAATAAGTGTAATTATGCAGCATCTTCATAAAATTTAAATATTTGTTAATTTTGTTTAAAAAAGAGGCACTTCTTATTATGAATTTTCATTTTAAAAATTAAAATTAAGAGGCGAATTTAAAATAGTAGATCTTGATCGAAATTTTTTGTGTGAAAAAAATTTGTTCTATTTACTATGAATAAATACTTAAATGATTTTTCTATAATTAATATAATTTTTATTATAAAATATGTTATAAATTGATGTAGTCTGTATTTTAGGACTGTAGTTTATTAGATTTTCTCATATTCTTAATATGATACTCTCAAAACATTAACAATCTTAACATTTTTAGAAGAGTCAGTTTTATCCCAAGATGTTTCAAAGCAACTTAAGTTGGATCTACTTAGCAAAATATTGCTTACCTATCGTACAAATTTTCCTACAATACCTGGAACAGAATTTATATCTGATTCTGGTTGGGGGTGCATGCTGAGATGTGGTCAAATGATGATGGCTCAGGCATTAGTATGTCATTTTCTTCACCGAGGTATAAACAATTTTTAATCTTTTGTAATTGAAAATTTATGAAAAATTATTGATGGATGTATTTTAAAATAATTTAAACTGATTTGAATTTTTAAATAAAACTATTATGTTAATTTAAACACTTAAAATAGCTGTCAAATAGCATATTTTGACACTTAAACTGTTCTGAATTCTGAGACATATATATTTTATAGAAAATCCATATATAATTAATGTAATTTCTACTAATTTTGTGTATACTTTTGGGGTACTACTATTTTTTCTAAGGGATTGATGCATACATTTTTTGTCAATTTTTGAAGCTTAATATTTTTGGGCTGAAGTCATTTATCAAAAACCAAAACAATAAAACAGTAACTTTAGATGATGGTAATGAGTTAATATAAGCTTTGAGTATAAGGCAGATTTGCATAATTTCTATATTATATGCAGCTTAAATTTTATAATATTCTGAAATATTTCATAAATTAAAAATCATTAATAGTTGAAGTTGAAATTTTAAACCTTTAATGATTTGTTGATGCAATGCATTTATTTTCATACATCTTACAACATTGGTAATTTCAACAAATCTCAAGCAGGAATAATAATCCCAAGCATAAGAAATCAATTATCAAATGATGTAAACAGAATTGTCAAAGTGTTTTCTAAATACCAATTTTTAATAAAAATGTACAAAATAATAAAATATGCTCAAGTAAATATTTTCAAAATAACTTAATTTATAAGATACTTATTTAAAATAAAGTTGCTTGGAGCTGTTTAAATAATGTTACTTCTGATAAAAAAGTATTAAACAATTACTCTAAAATTAAGTAGTAAAATGATATTTTTTAATCTATGAAAAATTTAATTTTCTTAAAATCGAGATTTGATTGCATATTGAAATATTTAAATTATTTCAAACTGTTTCATTATGAACAGATACTATTTTGTGTTTAAATTTTTTTATTTCAGTACATTTTTATAAATAATAATATAATGTAATAGTATTGAAATATTAACCAATTAGGCTCTTGCAAAATGTATATTTTGTTCCTACAAACTTGTCAATTTGTAGCTAATGATGAAGAAACCAGTCAATGCATTCAAGATTAATAATGGCTTGCAGTGAGAAATCCAAAATTAATGCCCTGTCTTTGTAGCCAAAATTGACTACAATGAGATTTTGCTCAATGCAGAAGCCAATTCTCTTTTTTTGCCCGAAACAGGTGACTGATTGATTGGTCTTAATGACTGAACCACTCTCTCCAAAATCTTTTCTATGAAAAGTGGTATTGTATGAGTGATATATGTCAGATAACTAAATATTACTTTCCCAAAGATTCATTTGGAAAGCTTAATAATCTTTTCAACTTGCCATTTTAGGAATAAAACATAGCTTTTCATCATTGTGTTTTTTCTAGCTTATTGTCTTTAAAATAATTAAATTTGGTTATTTTATCATTTTAAAGATTTAAAATTTCAATATATTTTAAAATTTAGTTCAGCTAACTTGGTATCTTTAAACTTCGATGTTGGTTTTTCTTCCTTTTTATTTATTTATTTGCATTAATTTACTTAATTCTCATTGTTCAAGCATTTTTAGAGGTGTATTATTAATTATCTATGACTAGGCTAAATGAGTAAATTATGTATTTAGGTATTAATTTTTTATTTACAATAAAATAATTTATTTTTATTGGTTAAATTGATAAGTTTTCAATAATTAATAATTCTCTTAAGCTATAATTTTTGAAATTTATATAATTTGTGGATTTGTTTTTGTGCTTTTGGGGAAAAAATTGCACCAAATGTTTATTTTATATTATATTAAGTATCTCTTGCACTTCTTTAAACATGTGCTTAAGATAATACTTTACAAGTAGTATCATCTTTAGTAATAATGTGACATGATTGTCTGTTGAGATGTGGTATGTGATATTAAGGATGAAAATATTGTTCCCTTTTATCCATCTCTATAAAGAAACATAAGACTGAAATCAAAATGCAGCAGAATTTATTATGACACTAAATGTAAGTCAAACTATTTTTTCAAGCCTCAATACATAAATGAATGGAATTTTTTAAATAAGAAAATGCAATTATGATATTTTGAATAGTGTCTCTAGCTCTCTCTAATGCTATGAAAGCCAATTCTTTCTATAGTTTATGCTTAGTTTCTTGAAATCTCTACATACAAAATTTATCCAAGAAAAATATTAGGAAATAAATATTTCTTACAAGGAATTTTTTTACATATTTTTTTAAACTGACTAAATCATGAGTTTAATTCATAAAATTATTAAACTTTAAATTGTTATGTAGGAAGATCATTAGATTTATTTAGTATTTGGATGTGGAATGAAAATTTTTAATATGAAAAGTCTAGTTTAAACTGTTACTTAAAAATTTTTTTCTTTTAAAAATGTTGGTTTAGGGATCAGCTTAAATCAAATAATTTATGCTATTAAATTATAAACCTGCAAAAACTAATCACTACATTTTATAAATAGTTACTTTCAAAATGAATTATATCTAGTCATTTCTATAAATAGTAATCTCGTGAGAAATCATGAGAAATCTTTATCCCAAAATGATAATCATAGTCACTTTACTAGGGTTATTGCATACAAAATTAATCTCTTTTTAAGTTATCATTTTTAAATTAAAATAGTGCATCCAGTATGTTACAAATTTTTACATTCAAAAATAAAAAATAATTAGCATATTATATTATCAAAACTATTTTCTTAAAAATTAATAAAAAGTAAAATATTTAGTTACATCTATATAAAAGAATAAAATAAAGAACAGGATTAGACAATCTATTGCATTTAAATTTAGTTTTGTTATTTCAATTTAAATTAATGATTATGTAGAGAAATTTGCAATCATATAAAATATTTATTGAATAATCATATAAATGATTATATCATCAATATAATCATATAAATGATTATATTGTTTTTAATAAAATTGATGAAACTGGTCATAGAAATTACAGAAAAAAAATTTTCAAATATACTCTTAAAAGATAAATTAATTAACTCTTCAAAGTGTGAAAACGATTATTTAATATTGTCTTGAAATGCATATGATTATAAATTATGCAAAATATTTATTGTATATTATAAAATAAGAGATTATTAATTAATATTTGAGACATGAGTTTAGAATATCAGTTGTAATTCGAAGTTATTTGTTTGAATAAAGCGATTGATCATTTTACTTAGTTGTGTCAATTTTGTTAATATAATTAATTAAGTTGTTTTCTTAAAACATAGTTTTAACAGTTTCTGTTTTGAAGATTACCATTAAAATTTATTATACTATTTAATTTAATGGTGTATATTAAAGTTCTTAACAAAAAATAAATCCAGTAAAAAATTTTCATTAACAAACCAATGACTTTAAATATTCCAATAATTCAATGATAATATAATTCTTTTTAACAATTTAAGGGCAGTCAAAGAAAAACTAATGCTTTTATTATTTCTGGTAAATTTAAAAAAAAAAAAAAAAAAAAAAAAAAACAGAGATTTTTAAAAATAAACTAGTTTATCAAAAATGCAAAATCTAAGATTTTATTCATGATACATATTTCTTACTGACAAAATGTTATTTTAGTGTATTTTAAAGAATCAATTTCTAGCCCACTCTTAAAAAATGTTGTAAAAGAACTAATAAAATCATTGTATTTTATTTGCAAAAAATTTGTTTTTGTAAAATATCAAAATAATTTTTAAAAAATAGAAATTGAACACTGATATTTCTTCTCTCATAATTCACAAAACTTCTGAAACCATACAAAAGTAATATTCACATTAAAAATCAAATGAAATTAAATTTAAGTTATTCTGTGATGAAAAATAAAACATAGTTCTTTAAAATGCTTAAAAAAATCTTGAGTTCAATCTATAATTAGATAGTACTTATCAGTCTGTGCTAAAAAAATTTTTTTACTAGGAATGTTAATTGTAATATTGTTTTTTTTTCAGTTAATTTAAATATGTTATAGCTTTAATTTTTTTTGTTGTTAAATTTGTTATAGCTTTAAATTTAGCATAGATATATAAATTTCATGTTTATATAAATTATTTTATTCTTATTGTTAAGTTGTTTAAATTAAAAAAAAATTTTCAATTGTTTTTAAATAATGAACATTTATATAATATATCTCAAATGCAAGAGTATTTTAAATACTTATAATGAAAATAATTTTAAATTTAAATAATTTTTGTTATTACCCTGTTTTAAGAATTTTTGACTATTTGAGATAAACTATTCTAGAAGTTTTTCTGTGCAAAACTTAAACTTATTTGCATAAAAATGGAATGATAAAAGTTTCACACTTTTTTGATAAATTTCCTGTACAAAGTGCAAATCAAAGTACAGAAAATCAAACTATTTTTCATAAATCTGGTAATAATTCAAAATAGGTACTGAAAATTGAAGATTTTATTATTTCAGCAGGAAAAAAGAGAAAATAATAATAAAATAAAAAAAATAATAAAAGAAAATAATATTAAAAGAAAATAATGATATAATCAAGAAAATAATAATAAAATGAACTATTAAAACATAAATGGAGGTTTTCATTTTCTTGATCCATGGCAATTTATTTTGGGAAAGTATATTTAAAATTGAATTGAAGAAAACTCTTATTTTGCTGAAGTGAATGCAATTTAACTTGTTTTAATGAACTTTTTCTTAAATGTATTTTGTGTTTAGGCTTTTAATTTATAAAAAATCTAATCTGATCTTTTTTAATGAATTCCAAATTATTTCAAAATTGAAATTACAAATTCTAGTAAATATTTTATACAAATTATGTGATAAGTTATCTTAAGCAAAATATATTTTAAGTATGAAAAAATGTTAATTACAATATGAAACTCTGCAGTAAATTATTATTATTTAAAGGAATTTACTTACAGCTTGATATTTTAGAAATTCATAAGTTAGAAAAGAGAATATTTCAATCAACAGAAGAATTCACTTCATGTTGTAATAATTGTAATAAAATTTAAATTCATTTCTATAAAAGTGCACTTTTTACCTATTCTATTAGATATTTAAATTAAAAGAAATATTTTTATTAATAATTTTTGATATTAAAATATTTAAAATAAAAAAGATAATTAGTCTAAATTATACGAAAATTTTAATCATTTTGATATATAAGAAATAAAATTATTGTAAGTTGGTAGGATAAAAATAATAATTGCATTATTAATGTGTTCTATTATTTCTCTAATTCTAAACTATTCTTTTATAGTGTTATATATTTCCAACTACTTATAAAAATAGTTTTTAGAATGAAAAATAATGTTGGGAAGCATTGAGTTTATGTACATTTTATAATACTAACAATAATTGTTACTTTATGTGCATTATTAGAACAACTGTGTGTGTGCGTATGCTAAGATTCTTTTATACATAATTAAAATTAAAAATATAATCAAGCAAAAATCTGATTTGATAAAATGTGTGAAAAAAGCTAAATCTAAAAGATTTGCCTGTTAATATCTAATTTTCTGTCTTTCATTCTCTAATTTAATTTATGAATACAAATTTAAAACTGTATTTGAACATTTTTATATAAAATTTGCAAAAGCAAAATGACAAGAATCCAAAAAAATGGAAAAAGATGCATTCAGAAAACTAAAACATTATTTATTTAACCACTACAAGATATACAATTTAAACTAGATATACAGCTAGATGTATGTACTTAAAAATTTTGCATCTTATAAAATCCATTATCTGGAACAACAGAACTAAAAGTTATGTATTTTCGTACATGACTACTTCAAATATGCAAATTTTTATTTTATATAATATGGCTTTTCATTGAATAAACTTAAAATGAATAGTAAAATATTGAATTGATTAAGTAATTCAATGCTTATTTTCGATTTATGAAATAACTAAGAATATGCTTAAAAATGTAGTTTAAAGATTTTCAAATTTATAAAAAATTTTTTCAGACTTAGATAGATAAAAATCTTAACTAAAATAATAAATTTTACTTTTCTATAAAATTTTAATTCCCTTTTCTATGAAATTTTAATTCTTGAAAGTAATTTTAGCCAAATTCTTAAAGTTAAATAATCATAAGAAATGAATTGCAGACTTAAATGTTATATAATTTTTCTATCTCGCTCTTTATATATATATATATATATATATATATATATATATATATATATATATATACATACATACAGTGGTGGTCAAAATTGTGGACAATAGGAAATTTTTATGTTTTTGAACTTTGTATGCCTACAGAAAATATTACATTTCGCAAAATGCAAACTAAAATGATATATACATCATTTTAAAGAGAATTTATTACTGAATTCAATAAAAAACACAAAATTCAATTATTTGCAATACAAAAAAGTTATATGTACTTTACTATAAATAAAAAACACAGTTATGAAGTGGTTTGTAATGTTTAGCTTTCCCGGTTCATCACTGTTCTTGTTCTGAGCACCAATCAAATGTTAGTTTTAACTACCAGTAGAAGCTGCCATCATGTTTAGTCTTAAAACAATTCATTATTTTGCTTTGTTCCTTAGAAGGAGGACCTGTTTCTTATACACTGCAATTACAAGTAGGAATTTTTGTAAAATTTTAATATTTAGTCAAGAAGCAATGACATCAAATAAAAGAGTAGATTTGACACTTAGAAGGAGATGTAATATTATAGTGTTATGAGAAAGTGGTCTTTCCTATGCTGAAATTGCAAGACAGGTGGGTGGATCAGTGACTACATCTGGATTCTGAAAGTTTTGTTTAAGATATGAGCAGACAAATTCAATAAAAAACAAAGAAGGAAAAGGCCGAAAAAGGTGCACTACATCTATTAATGACAGAAGAATAAAAAGACTATGTCTCCAAGACAGAAATATGTGGCCATCTGAAGTGATCTGAATGATGCTGGTGTTTCTGTCAGTTCAAGAACAATCAAGAGAAGATTAATAGATTTTGGACTGTGAGAAGTAGAATTCCACAAAAAAAAAGCCTTATCTTAATTTTCAGCAACGAAAAAAAAGACTTTAGTGGGAAAAGGAACACATTAATTGGACAGATAATCAGTGGTCACAAGTTATATGGAGTGATGAAACTAAGGTATCGTTATTTCGTAGTGAAGGGCGAAAATATGTAAGACGTAGAATAGGAGAAGATCTACATCCTGACTGCATTCAAGCAATTGTGAAGAAACCAGTTTGTGTTATGATTTGGTCATGCATGTCAATAGATGGTATTGGTCGCCTTCAAGAAGTCGATTTGGACACTGTATGCCAGAATATCCATTGACACTATTCTAGAACCAAAACTTCTACCTTCCATCAGAGATCTCTTACCCAACAATGCTTCGTTTATTTTTTAGCAGGATTCTGTTTCTTGCCACACGGACAAAGGATCAAAAGATGGTTTTGTACAAAGAACATTAAATTGTTGTCATGGCCAATTTTGAGCCCAATTTTTGATAGGATTGAGGTCAGGAAACAGTCCTGACCTCAATCCTATCAAAAATTTGTAGCACTGTTTGAAAACTCTAGTCCAAATAAAGCGCCCATCAAATAAAAGGGAGCTAATTGAGGTTATAATTGTTTCCTATCATCATGTAATAACGAAAGAAAAGTTTAAAACTCTTGTCAGCTCAATGAAACGTCGATATGAAGCTGTAATCAAAAATAAAGGGTACGCTACTAAGTACTGATAACTCACTGCAATCAACACTGTCTAATATATATCGATAACTATTATCGTTTAACTTTTTTTGCAATGCAAATAATTGAATTTTGTGTTTTGTATTGAATTCAGTAATAAATTCTCTTTAAAATAATATATACAAGTTTGCATTTTGTGAAGTATAATGCTTTCTATAAGCATACAAAGTTCAAAAACATAAAAATTTCCAAAAGTGTCCATAACTTTGGCCACCCACTTAATATATATATATATATATATACATATATATATATATATATATATATATATATATATATATATATATATATATATATATATATATATATATATATATATATATATATATATATATATATATATATATATATATATATATATATATATATATATATATATATATATATATATATATATATATATATATAAACTTTCAAAAATAAAGGGCTGTTGCATAGTAACATATTTTAATGAAAGACCATAAAATAAGTTGTTAATCATTTAAAGATGAAAGTGACTACAAAATGTCTATATTCTTTGATTCCGCTAATTTTAATACTGAAAACATTCTTGTATACTCTAAAATTTGAAATAATATTCAAATAAAACTAAAAAATTTTGACTCCTTAAATTGGCTTTTGATTATAACCATACTAAGAATATATCATTTATATACAATAACTCTGGAGGGAGTAATGAAACATCTTATTCAAACAACTAAATCCATAATGTGTGATTTAGTTATTTTAATATGTTGTTTAATTATTCCTTCCAGATCAGAATCATACATTAACTATACTTAATGTCTTTACCACATTTATTTTTCAAGGATAGTCCCAGAAAACTGTCAGTGGTATAGGACATGTCAATATAGAGTACGATGATCAACATATATGTTTAAAAAAATAATTCTTATAATATGTTATTTGCAAAATGCATCAAATCCATAGAGTCAGTTGTTTTCTTAAAAATATTTTTAGAGATTATTAATGGTAATTATTTTTTATGGTATCTTTACTAATATCAACGGAGTATAGTATTTAAATAATTTTTTTTTCTTTCAACTGATCTACATAGAGTGTTGTTAATATTTCCAGAAGATGAATTTCGCTAAAACTCTTCCTTACCTTATTAAATTAACCATGAATCTATCAATAATATTGTAAATTTGGCAATAATATTATTCAACATTACACACACACACAAAAAAAAAATTAATTTTCTGAAAAAACATATCTTCAAGAAAATCATCTGTTTTATGTTGTGACGAATTTACACTTAAATATGGAACTATCTTTGCGATTTGTTTCAACTCGAATTAATGATTGCTTGATTTGTATTTGAAAACTGACTGTAACACACACATTCGTGACATAATTCCTCACACTTTATTAGCAGTCCAGAAAATCTATAATTTTTAAAATCAAAGTTTTCATGTTGAATGCTTAACATATAGTATAACAAGAGGAAAGACATTACACTTATAAATTACGTCTCATAAAATAAAGTTCCATTAACCTTTATTCTTGTTTGTTAGTTAGATTTGACTTTAAATGATCAAATAATGAAAAAAATTATATTAAGCAGATGAGCAGAAAACGCGGTTCCTTGTTTTCAACACGGTTTATGCATCTGTGTTGCAAATGCTACGAATTGAGTAATCAGTATGATTCCAAGAAATTCTCCACTAATTTAGGGTTAAAACATTTATATAAATCAACTGGTTTAAACTGTTTGCATTATACCAAGATATATAATAATTTCTTTAATATCTATTGCAAAAAAATTTCCACAGTTAATTTAAACTTTTACTGGTCAATTAGTTAGTGAAGATTTGAAATCAAAACTATAAGATTAGATTTTGTTAGTGTAATTGACAAATTTAAGAAATTCTTCCATTATTTTGATTGGGATTCTTGTTGAATGATATAATGAAACTAAAACAATGTCAAATCAATTTTATATACTTTCGATATGGAATTACTACTCCTGTAAAAAAACTTTATACTTTTATTTTACTGTCTAAACGTTATTATTATTACTTTACCATTTTAGATCATATATATAAGAATAGAAATTAAATCACCACGAAAATAAACACAATGATATTCTAGAAATTGTTCCTAATTTTATGAAGATTTTTATTAAGATTCCTTAGAAATACAAATATTTAACACGTAATTTTTAAAAATAATTGAAGTTACATAGCAATTGGGTTGACTCCCCAAAAATAATTCGTTAAAAGAATTATTAACTGCCTCACGAAACACTCAAATATATAAAGATAAAAATCCAAAGTTTGAGTTTGCTCTATGATAACTTTTACTATAGTTCATTAGATTGTAAGAATTGTAATGCAGTTTGCAATTACCGCTGTTTGACTTATATATATATATATATATATATATATATATATATATATATATATATATATATATATATATATATATATATATATATATATATATATATATATATACTACTGGCCATTAAAATTGCTAAGAAGGTGCTGTGATATGCAAATGATTAGCTTTTCAGCGCATTCAGACAAAGCAGGCGCCAGTAGCGAAACCTACATTGTGTTTAAATGAGGAAATTATTCAGCCGGTTCCTCATATACTAATGGCATTTGAACGTTGTTGCCTGGTGAAAAGTTGATGTGATGCCTCGTGTAAGAAGGAGAAATGCATACCAGCACGTTTCTGACTTTGATAAAGGTCGAATTGTAGCGTACCGGGATTGCGGTTTATCTTATCGCAGTATTGCTGCTCGCGTCGGTCGAGATCCAATGACTGTTAGCAGAATATGGAATCGATGGGTTCAAGACGGTAATACGGAACGCCTTTCGGGATCTCAACGGCCACCTATCACTAGCAGCCGATAATACGGAACATATCATAGGCATATTATCCGCATAGCCGTAATGGATCGTGCAATCACGTCACGAGCCGTGAGTCTAGAAACGGGGTCGTTTGGAAGACAACAAGTGTCTGCACGAACAGTTCGACGACGTTTGCAGCAGCACGGACTCTCAGCTCGGAGACCATGTCTGCGGCTTCCCTTGACGCTGCGTCATAGACAAGAGCGCCTTCAATGGTGTGATCGATGACGAACCTGGGAGCACAAATGTCGAGACGTCATCTTTTCAGATGAATCCAGGTTCTGTGTACAGCATCATGATGGTCGCATCCGTGTTTGGCGGCATCGTGGTGAACGCACACTGGCAGCGTGCATTCGTCATCGTCATACTGGCCCATCATCTGGCGTGATGGTATGGGGTGCCATTGGATACACGTCTCGGTGACCTCTTGTTCGCATTGACGGTGCTTTGAACAGTGCACGTTACATTTCTGGTGTGTTACGACCCGTGGCTCTACCCTTTATTCGAGCTATGCGAAACCCTACGTTTCAGCAGGATAATGCCCGACCGTATGTTGCCGGTATTGTACGGACCTTCCTTGATACGGAACATATTCGGCTGTTGCCCTGGCCAGCACGTTCTTCAGATCTTTCACCAATAGAAAACGTCTGGTCAATGGTTGCCGAGCGACTGGCTCGTCACCAAACGCCAGTCACTACGGTTGATGAACTGTGGCATCGTGTTGAAGCTGCCTGGGCATCTGTACCTGTACTTGCAATCCAATCTCTGTTTGACTGAATGCCCAGGCGTATAACTGCTGTTATTACAGCCAGAGGTGGTTGTTCTGGGTACTGATTTCAGTCAGGATCTATCCAGCCAAATTTTTTGAAAATTTAATCACTTGTTATTTCTAGTATAATATATTTGTCCAATAAATATCATTTTCTTATCTGCATTTCTTCCTGATGTAGCAATTTTAATTGCCTGTAGTGTATATATATATATATATATATATATATATAATGTATATATATATATTAAATTATTGTATTTCACTTTTTAATTTTTTTAAATTTTGGCTTAAGGTAATTAAGACAAAACGCTCTCATGTTTTGTTAATACCTGAAAAAAATTTATTAATAAAAATGAGCTCAGTTATGCATTATTGTTTACATTTATTTAACCAATATTGCAATAATAATTAATAATATGCCGACCGATTGCGGAGAGGTTAGAGTCCTTAACTTTGAAGAAGTAGGTCCCATGTTCCTGGGTCGGACATGGACGTTTCTTTCACTCTTTGTGTTTGTCTTTCTTTATCACTTCACATTCGGGGCGAAGATGGCAAACCCACTGGGTGCTGCACAATATGAGATGCTATTATAGAGTTGAATAGGACAAAGGCCTAAGGGCATCCGGGCATTAGAAAAAGAAATGAATAATAATATTGCAATAATAATGAATAATCAATTTAAGGATGCAGGCATACCCCGTTTCTATTTTTTTTTGTCCGTATTCATTTATATGAAACAGAAACAATGCAGAATATGATTTTCGATTAATAAATTATATTAATTTTAAGAATAGGAATAGAAACAATTTTTATTTTCTCGTACACGTATATAGGTAAGAATAAACACATATGAGATCTTTTTTGCAGGGAAAATGTTGATAATACTTCTTAGTTGTAAGAATTGGGAGGGAGGTATTTATATCATAACTTCAATTCTACTCCCGGGGCCATAATTATTGTTTGTATCACTCCGTGTTTAGCACTCTCTTAAGAAATGCAGAGGGTCAATAATAATGCAAAATAAAGATTATTTCTAAGTCAATATTGAAAATTTAAGTAGTGATTGTTGCTGTGGAAAGATTATTCTGATTTTCTGTAGTTAATTTTTATATCATAACTAAAATGAGCGAGTTAGGTTTTCATTTTCTTCATGGGCATCAATCAAAGAGGGTGCTTGCAAATTTTCAGGTTTTTTTCCTCTAGACACATAAATACGATCCCCTTTTTGTGAGAAGTCAAATGTGGCTGAAGGCAATATGCCACAAATACTTCCTTCGTTTGCTCTGCTATTCATCAGGCGGTGTCAAAATCGCGAATCACTGAAGCGGATGAAACAGAAATTGGACTCATCTCCTTGACCAAGTTTAAGAATATTTTACTGTGAATCTTAATTTTTATACATGAGCACTTCGACATGCAATTTTTTAAAAATAAAAATGATTATATACAATGATATTTCAAATAAAATTAGAAAATTTCAGATTTTGTTATTGACAAATAATTTTTAGTTCAAAATTAACTATTTTTTATGCTTATTTTGAATCGACGCTTATATTTCCAGAAAAAAAAAAAAGTTTTTCAAAATTTTTATAATAATTTCAAAAAAAGATACATTTTTATTTCTGTTTTTTAATAATAAGTATGTTATGATTTATGGAGCAGATGATAACTTATATATCGAATCAATATGATTATACCACAATACTTGTAATATCTGCTTATTTGGAATAATAAATGGATTTAAATTGAATATGTTTGGCAATTATTAGATAATAAAATTCCCTCAGTTAAAAGCTTAGCTTCCAGATCAGAATCATACATTAACTATACTTAATGTATGATTTAATTTTTATGATTAGTAATGAAATAAGTTCTAACCATAATAATTTCCCTTAACATGTTGAAGTGCAGCATTTGCCAAATTAAAAGCTTTTAATTAGATACTCTGTATTAGATTTACAGGGTTCAGAATTTTAGGAGAATGTACAAACTTCTATTTTTGCTGATCATATCTAGCTTTCTAGATTGAAGTGTATGAACCAAGAAAAATGGTTACACAACTTCCATTATTATTTTCATTTTAATTACACAAATACAAGAACACAAAAAATTATATGGCAACAATAACAAACTTTAATGTCCTTTCTTAACGCATCTACAACAGCCTTTTCTCGGTTAGAAATCTTAACTTCTCTGGTCACCAAAAAATTAGTTCTCTTTCCAAGGAATACTCTCTATTTTGAATTTGACATTACAACACCCTCTATAAGTGAGTTCAGTGTTACACTAGCATCAGATGCTTTTTTAAAATTTAATTGATCTATAAATGTCACTTGACAATAAATATTTAATAATTTATGATGTATTATATCACTTGAAAATTAAACAGTAAGAAATGATAATAATAAAGATAAATGAGCACTTTTTTTTTTTGCAAATAATCAACAATATGATGTGACCTTTCTTCATAAATTTAATGGGAAAATCAGGCACAAATTGCAATGTATTTTATATTAATTTTAATGATATGAGTTTTAATCATATTATTAAAATTAATATAAAATGCAAGAGCAATCTGTGCCTTATCCTATGCAATGTGTGCCTATATTTTATTGAAACAATGTGCAATTTATGCCTATTTTTTATTGAAACATTTGTAGTATTTCTAGCATTTTCATGAAGTATTTTTAGCATTCTCAATGTTTTCAGTATCATAGAATTACTCATTAAAATATTTTCTATACCTAATTTATTCTTTATTTTTAATTTTTTCCTCTTATATGGACATTGACTTATTTTTTCTTTATTGATTTTATGTAGATTGGCGCATTTCTTCACATCAGCCGGAGGAAACCAGACATTTATATAAAATGATCCTACGGTGGTTTGGAGATTCTTTATCTGGTACTAGTCCATTTTCTTTGCATCATTTAGTGTCACTTGGTGAAAACTATGGCAGAAAACCCGGTGATTGGTATGGACCAACACATGCTGCTCAGGTTCTTAGGTATAGCTTTTTACAAATGCTTTGTTTATATACATACGCTTGATAGTTCTCAGTATTTGGTATTTGCTTTGTTTGCTTCTAACAGCATTTATAATTTTACTTTTACTTCATGCACTTACAATCTCTCTCCTTATAGCTTAATCCTTATATGATATAAAAACTGAAATAACTTTTTCTTTGAAACACCCCTAAAAGCATTCTTAGGTAATATTGAAACTTTTGTCATGATATTTTTAAGTGTATTTTAGTTGTAGATAAAATTCAGATTTTTGATGCTGTGCATTTTGCATAAGAAATTTGTGTACCAATGGATTTATAGAAAAGATAGCAATTTTAGATTATACCAGCGGATCAAATTAACATTTTTCAAATGATCTAACAACCTTTTATTATATTTTAATTACTCAAATATTTTACTGTTTTTTATGGTAAGTAAGTTGAATTTTGTTAAGGTTTGGGATAAAGTTTCATTTTTAAATTTTGTTACCATGAAGTACTCTTATGTGCCAATTATAAAAGAAAGGATTTCCTCAAAAGAAATTTCCTCATGCAACCTGAAATGATAGCTTTTTGTTGAATTTGAATAAAAACTATTGACAAATGAATTATTTAAGCAAAAACTTTAATATAACATTCAATGTAAATGAAAATAATTATTTTAAAAGTAATAAATTTACTTGAATAACAACTTTTTAGGTAAAACTTTTCTAATTGCATATGTGCCAGAAAGCAGAAATTTCATTGTAAAAAATTTGATGAAAAAGTAACATCATTGCCATAATTTATTTTATAGTTTTCCTAAGTTATATATTTTTTAATGATTTTATAAAGTTTTCCAATAAATAGTTGCATATAAATTTAGAGCTATATCTTATCATTGCTAACTTTATTTAATGCTGTATATTTCATTTTGGCAACTTCAGACAATTTTTACTTTTAATACTCAATACATTGATCTCTTTATGCCATCAAACAAATCTAGGACATAGCTCCGCCTGTCATTCGAAACTTTATTTGGGAATATTTCAATGTACTTTTTCGATTTTAGTTAAGTATCTTTTAGAAGTACTGATTTCTACTACATTTTTATTCTTCCATTATGGATGCTTTACTTCTTAATGACTGTGGTTTAGAATTAAAAACTACTTTGCATTTTTCTCACTAATAAAAAGAATATTAAAAGCAATTGTTATGAGTGTTTGACAGTAACTTTTACTTTTTTCTGGGTATATCGCAAATTCTAAACACATTGTTGAAAAACATGTAAAATATAGATTATTCAATGAATTTTAAATTTGAATTTATCCTAACATCACTTTGCATTTGATGAAGATTCACTTAGTGTGATACATTAAAATTAATTACAATCAGTACTAGTTATAACATTATCAAATACTGTCCTTATACCTTAGTTTTATATTCTAAAATTATATATAACAACCACATTAGGTAAACTATATTAACCACTTTATTAACTTTGGTAAAGGGATCAGGTTAAATTTCCTTTTTTTCATGGTAAACTCAGGGCTCGGAGTTGTCCTAATATTCCTGAATTTCCTGATTTTTTAAAAAATGTCCTGAAGTGTCCTTATTTTTCAAAATAAATCCTGGAATTCCTTATTTTTTATTACATTCTTTTGAAGGTTTAATAATTTTATATTTTTCAGCTGTAAACTTTACTTTCAGGGTAATATATATATTTTTTCAACTGCTTTCTATGCAAGAAGAAAGAGAAAAATTTCCCCCCTTTTTGTTCTCTTTCAAACCGGAAATAGGGTTGCCATACATTCGTCACCGCCTCGTTTTCAGCCATTGCTCACGAACATCTGACGTCAAAAAAATTTAGGTTTGGGTTTACCATTAAATTCTATTTTCTGCCTTTACGGACAAAGATTCTGGTTTTAGTAGTGCACAACTATTTCCAATGATGGCGAAATTGTGAGAATTATTCGCCTACGTTTATGCGCATGCATGAAATGCTTAGCGCGCCATTTCGAAAGATTTTGATGGGTGTTTTGAAGAATGTTTATAGCAAGCTCAGAATTTTATTTTTTGAAAACAATTTTCTTTTAAAAATGCCAAGAAAATGAAATTTTCCGACAAATGGATGGAACTGTGAGATGAGAATAAATGCCTAATAAAGACCTGGTGCCGAAGTGTTGATGATGTTCATTCTACGGAGTACTTCGTATACAAAAGCAAATTCAGTGTTTTAAATATGTGGTTTAGACAAGTGCTTGCTCATGCAGATGGATTAAAACACAAAAAAGCTGTGAACTATTACAAGAATCAAACACTATTTACTATCAAGTCATCAACTTCATCTGAATCCTCGACATCGACTGTAGTAGTGAATAACAAATCATGGCTTCCCAAAACGATTATAGAGAAAACCATTAAAGCTGAAACCATTTTAGTTTTAGTGGCAATAAAAAATAATTATTCTTTTTCATCTTTGAATGATTTAGCTAACATTTACAGAGAAATTTTTGATGAGTCCTCCATAGAAAAAATCTCAAATCATCTGAAAAAAAAGTTAGGTATATCATTAATTTTGGATTGGTATTTCAAAACTCTTTTGTTTCGGGATATCGGCACTTCATATTTTGTTTTACTTTTCAATGAAACTACTACAAAACAAATAAAGAAACAGTTGGATATTTACATCTCATACTATTCTGATAAACAAGGTAAAATTGTCATTTGCTACCTCGAATCACATTTTTAGGGCATGCTGAAGCCAATAAAATTGTAAAAATTTTATTAAGTTTCATTCAAAATAATGGTTTGAATTTAGAAAAATTAATGCAGTTGTCAATGGATGGACCAAGAGTTAATTTAGCTATTTTAAAGCAAATAAATAGTGAACTGAGTAAGCAAAGTTTACCAGTACTAATTAATTTGGGTACATGTTGCTTACACATAATCCATGGAGCACTACGTAAGGGTATTGGTAAAATTGATTGTAATATTGATGGATCTGCTATAGATATTCATCAATTTTTCAAACTATCTCCTGCAAGAAGGGAAGATTTCATTCCTTACAGTTAGAAATACTGGAAGAAACTTTAGCTAGACATAGTTTCCTTCATCATGTTGAGAGCCGTTGGTTAACTTTGGGCTCAGTTTGTGAGAGAATTGTTGAGCAATATGATGTTCTAAAGGAATATTTCATTAAAGTACCTAAGGAGTCGAAATCTCCTCTTTCTGATAGACATCTTCAGATTATAAAACATTTGAAAGACCCTAAGACTCTGGCATATCTGCTTTTTCTTTCATTTTTTTGTAAAACTTTTGAACCATATTTACTTCTAATGAAAAAAGTCGAACCTTTAGTACATGTAATATACAGTAAGTTAAATGAACTTGTTCGCAGTATTATGTTTAAATTTTTAAACCCAAAAGAAATCTGGGGAAGAAAATAGAGTAAAGTTGCTACAAATTAATGTTGATTCAGTAAAAAATTGGTTAAATTTAAACAAGATTGAAATAGGTCATGGTGCAACAGCAATACTGGAAGAGCTTACTGATACTTCTACAAAGTGTCAGAAGCTGCTACATAGCAATTTCAAAGCATTTGCTTCAGAAACTTCCTATAACAAATCCTTTACTCAAAGATCTCCAGTGTTTGTCTCCTTATAATAGAAAAAAGGAAGAGTTCATTTAGCAAATTAATTCAACATATTCCTCATGTGAATAAAACTTCTTCAGATATTGATAAGATGAATGAAGAGTGGATTCTTTACATGTGTGAAGATGTGACTTTGATTGTGAATGATTATGATAATAATCAAAATATCTGTAAATATTGGAATGCAGTTTTCAATATAAAAGATGCTGGCGGTTATATAAAATATCCTACTCTTTCTAGAGTGGTTAAAGCATGTCTGTCGTTATTGAATGTAAATTCCCAACCAGAAAGAGGTTTTTCAACAAACAATTCTGTTGTGACAAAGGAGAGAGCTTCTTTATCAGAATTAACAGTTCAAAGTTTACGGATTTGTCATGATGTTATTCGAATTCATGGCAATTCTGTTTCCTCTATTCCATATACCAAAGAAATGATGCATTATATTCAGAAATCTCATGCAGAATATGCATCATATATGGAAAAATCAAAAGATGTAACACAATTAGAGAAGAAAAGAAAGGATGAGGAAGATGTAGAAGCTACTTGTGAAAAAAAGTTTATGTTAAAAGTTTATTAATGAACTTGAGAAACTTGCTTGATAATCAGTGTGTAACTCAAAAAACTTTTGAATGATGCAACTAAAAAATATCATGTGCTATCAGTGATGATAATGTGAAAGATGGACAAATGATGCTGTCTGCTGCTAATGCAGAGATTGCATCTGTGAATGATAAGTTAAAAAAGTGCAGTATTAAATTATCAGAATTAAATGCTAATGCATCCAGTTCAAAATGAACATTATTCAATTATACATAAATTAATTGTTAATTTAAAGCATTTATCATGTAACTTATTAATTTTCAAAAAATGTTCAGTATAGAAAGTTTAAATTTCTGTATCATTTTTCATATTGTTGTATTAAAAATTAAAAAACTCAGAATTTATTAAATAGTTTATTCCTTTCTAAAATGTGTTTTATGCATAAAACAGAAATTAATATGTAAAAGTAACATTGATTTTGTTTAATTATTAAAATATGTCACATGAAAAATGTCCTGATATTTCTTGAAAATAGTGTCCTGAAAAAATAATTTCTGTACTCCTACCCCTGTAAACTGTTAATAAATTAATTTTTATGTATATTTTCAGGGATGCTCTATTCCTTTCCCAAAAAGAACATCCTCAATTAAAAGATATTTGTATGTATGTTGCTTTAGATGGAATTGGTGAGTATTTGAATTGTTTGTATATATTTGAGGTGAAAAAATGATCTTACTTGTTGAATTCTTATTCATTAGTTATTTATCATCAAACCATATATACTGCTCAACAGTGAAACTGCAGCATTTAAAAGGAAAATCCAGAATTGTGTGAAAACTCGTATAATAGCATAAATGATTTTGAAACTGCATAGAAAACTATTTTTATACTTTTTAAGATTATAGACTTTTTTTTAAAAAAGTTTACTGTTAAAGAGAAAAAAATGTCACATTTGAAAAGTAGCTGATTGGTTTTTGCTGTTCTCTCCTGGCCATGCTATCAATAAATCCATTGTTTATGTGATAATTGTAAATAGGAAATTAAAAAAATTGCCCATAGCTAAGCGTGCCATTGATATTGCATCCAAAACTTGAGGTTTCATCAATGTATTAATTAAAAAATATCTGCTTAATTTTATTGCAGATACCAGATAAAAGTTTTAATTTTATTTAGATAGACAAAAATAGAATGCAGAAACAGCATATAATGATAGGAAAATTGACTGCTCTTAATAATGAAATTGATGAATTTAATATAAGAAACTCTCTCTCTCTCTTTCTCTTGGAAGAGATGGTATAATTGAGCCTAAGAAATCTGATAAATTATGATAATGAAAGTGAAAAAACTGGCTAATCAACATTAATTATGAAATAAAGCTAGTGTTGTTATGGAATTCCAGAGAAGCAGGAATCTGACATGACATTGCCTTATTTTCTTTCTGAATGATGTAGCATGTCAACCAAACTTAGAAAGATAGTTACAGGAATGCTTAAACAAGTTGAGAGCTTTTCAAGATAAATTTTCTTTTTAAATTTAGCCATAACTGATTATTTGAAGGTTTATTAAAACACTTTATGGCAATGCTGGGTGTTTTACATGTTTGAGAGATCTAAAGACCCATTTGCATGGTTTGTGGTTAGACATAGTCTCAGGATTTTGATGGATATTATTATTACAACAGGTATTATATAAACTGAACTTGCATCAATAATTAGCAGAGTTAACATTTAATTTATAAATTTTTGAGGAATATATTTTTTTTATCAGAAATTTAAATCATTTATATGGTTGATGACTGGTTGATGGGAAGAAATATAATATCCACTTAACTCTGAACTTCAGTGTTGAATAGCGTATTTATTTAGTGATTCCTATTTTTTGTTACATAGAAAAATATACTTCTTTGTTATATAGGGAAAATGTTTTCTTCTATAAAAAAATTATTCTACTTTTTACATCACTTTTATACAGCTGGTGTTACAAGTACTATTTACAAAAACTATTTGCATTTTATAACATATGAAGGTTAACTTAAACTTACAAAATTTCTCAGAGTGCTTTAATTTTTTCTAAAATTAAATTTAAAATTCTATAGTATATTATTGAATTTCAATATTTGTTTCATGTTATTTAGTTGGAATGGTGTATTTTCTTTCTTTCATTGACTTTTCAAATTTTATTTTCTTGTTAAACTAATTATGAAAAATATTGTGTGATACTGCAGGTATAAAACTGACTTTTATCTCTCTCCTAAATCATTTGATGCAGTACTGATAATGTAATTAAGAGGAATGGGGAAAATATTTGTGGTGAATGCTAGAATACTGTACTTTTCTATTCAGTCAGTATAGAAAAGTTGCTGTATAAACATATTCAATATTGTACTTATGGATTAACAGTTAAATGATGTTTATAATGGTCTTAGACAGTTAATCTAACTTATTTAAGATTATATTGAAAGTTTCTCTTCAATGAAATTATGTTTATTATTGAACAATATAAATACATTTTTATTTTAAATTAATTTAAGATATTTTCTAATTTCTAGGAGAAAATAAATTTCATTTTCTTCCAATATTTTATTCCTTTAAGTTATTCAGAATTTTGTTGATAATTTTTATGAATGTATAAAAATAAAGGTTGCAATAAGTGCCAACAAAGTTCTTTCAGTTTATTATTAAATTATGCTGTTTGATATTAACTAGTTAGCTATTTTTTATTTGTTCATAAAATTTCTGTCATATATGAATATGTTTCCAGTTATATAATAATATTTTTTTGAATGAATTCATTTTATTATACTTTAAAATGTTTTCATAAGCTACAATATTTCACTTTTTAAAAATAACTATACCTATTTTTTCAGTGTTTAAGCAAGATATTTTGGATTTATGTTTGAAGTCATCTAATATAGAACACCAAAATGTTGAACAAAATGCACCATCAGCTGTCTGTGCATTTTCTTCCAAAGATTGTGCAGGAGAATTGTTAGATTCTTGCCAAGGAAACACTTTTCTTCAAAATAAAAAATATTTTCCTTCATCCTTTGCTGAAGAGTCACATGATAATTATGATGATGCATGCCCTTCATACACTGCATTTGGTCCTCCAAGCTTTAATACTGTACAAGATAAATGGAGAAGTTTAATTTTATTTGTTTCTGTTCGATTAGGAAATGATAAAATAAATCCTTTCTATATCCCATGTCTGAAAAGTCTTTTAGCTTATGAAAACTGTATTGGAATTATTGGAGGTCGTCCAAAGCATGCCCTTTATTTTATTGGCTGGCAAGGTAATTTACTTCTTATTTTTACAATATTTTGAAATTTTCTTGTCATTTTTTTCAGGATTTATATTGTATCATATTTTTATGTTCTTAATTGCAAATATATTTATCAGTTGTCTTTTTGTAAAGCATGGGAATAATATCATTCTTGTTTGGGGTATGATGTCTTTGAAGCTATATATAAATTTATAATTTAGCATTATTTTGATAAATTGTTGTACCTGTGAATTTTATTTTTTAAATTGTGTTAGTAATAGTTTCATATTTGCTAGATTGCTAAGTGTCATGTTATTGATATAAGCTTATTTACATTTTGAAAAATAAGCACAATTTTCACTGAAGAAAAAAGTTAAAATTTCATTTTTCAATTAAAATTTATTAGGATATTTTCAATTTAGCAAATGAAAAGTATAAGAGTTCAATTTGTAAAATGTGCTGTTAACATATAACTGAAATGGTATCTCAATTATATAGAATATAGAATTAAAAAAAATCAGTTTTTCTTAGTATAAATTTTGCAATTGAAATTAAATCTATTTTATTAGGTTAGAAATAGTTCCCATACCTCCCCTCCCTCCCCTTTTTTTTAACAAAAAAAGCTTTTGTATTTCCTTTTTACTCAATTTATGTTCATTTTGGTATTAATGCTGCAAGACAAGTAGTTAAAATTTTAATTTCTTAAGATGCTTGTAAAGTAGATGACCTTATTAATTTATTTCTTTTAATTTGGAATACTTCTTATAATTCTGGTAATTTAGATTTTGACAAAAATATATACCATCTAAAATGTCAGAAACGTTTTCATCAATCAGCAGTAAAACTTTTTAAAAATTTTATGTTTGAATTACTATAGCTATATATATTTGTTATCAGATTATTTGGTTTCTTATTGTATTAAAAGTCGATTAAAAAATCAAGCATTTTTAGTGGTTTTCAGAGTGATAAATTGAGGTTTTTTGTTTCCCATGCAAATGTATTTCGATTATACTTTCGTTACCATTTACCTCTTTTCCTTACCACTTTCCTCAATGAATTATTGAGAGTGTCTGAAATTTTGCTTCTATGTATAATAAGCTTTCTTGCTAGAATGGGCATATAATATAGGACTCTATTTTGATATAAAACCAGAGTTATAACTATTTATGTTTTCAAAGTGTTATAAGAAACAATTTTTAAATAAAGTATTCCTATATTCAGGAAAAGTTGAGTTACTAATGATTGAGTTATATCCAAGATGTTGATTTTTATCATTTAAATTTAAGGTTTCATATATGATTTTATATAGAAATTATTTATGTGTTTTTGTTGTTACTCAGATTTTTTCTATTAATTTTTACCATCTTAAACATACCCTCATTGACAAAAAAAGTTTTATCTGAATAGGATGAAAATTGGTATATGTGCTATGCATTACAAAAAAATAAATGATTATAATTCAAGAAAATTGGATTGTTTATTCAGGAGAAAGTTTTACAAACTAAGCAAACCAATTATGTATTTGTCCATGTCTGACCCTTTTGCAAACACTCATTCAATTTGGCATTGATCAATAGAGTTGACAGATGTCCTCTTGTGGGAAATCATGTTATATTCTATTTGATTGGGTTATTAGAGTGATAAAATCTCAAGCTGATTGGAGAACCCTGCTTATAATGACATTATATAAGAGAATCAAAATATATAAGAATCTCTTTAACTTATTGAAATTCATGATTAATATAGGATTTTGTAAGATTTTTTTAAAATTTTAGTTAAATTTTTCATGCGTATCTTATAACTATTAGAGGACATTGATTTAGGAATAATGATGAAAAAGCAAGTTAAAGCATTTAATTTTCTTAATCACTTAATGATACTATTTTTAATAAAATTTATGTTGTACAATAACATTTATGTTTAACGTTATGTCTATTTGATGTTAAAATTGTGACATTCTTTTCCATGACTTAAGATGATAAGCTAATTCACATGGATCCACATTCATGCCAGCCAGCTGTTGACATGGAAAAAGAAGATTTTAATGGAAAAGTAAGCTTAGTTTGTTTCTTATTTTATATATGTCATATTTGTATACATTTTTTAAAATTAATTTCAGAGGAACTCAATGTTTTATTATCATACTGATATTTCTTTTTTTTACATAAAAAAGTGTTTTTCTATTGCGCATCCAAATTGAATTTTTCTTGGAATCCTTAAATTTAAAATCTAATTCATTAATATTTGTATTTATATGCTCTATTTATTAGTTTTAAAGTGGTGTATATTTTCTTAATTTTGTGTTTGTTTTAATCATGCAGAATGTCAATAATTAAAATTCCAAACTTTTTTTAAAATATAAGTTCATTGATGCAGTAGAAAAGATTTATTTGCAAAGGAAAGCTTTTAAATGGAATCTTGAAGTATCTAGCAAGAAACTGTTTCTTTACCAGCCCTTTAGAAAAGAGGTATTGAACTGAAGAAAGGTGACATTTATTCTATAAAACTGTACATGTGTGTTAAAGTTAATAAAAATAATTCAATAATCATTATGAGAGAAAGTGTGAGAAAGAGAGAAGGAAAGAGATGTTCATAAAATATTCTCAGTTACCAGCAGGATTAAGAAATACATTCATAGTTGTTAAGTTATTTCAGGATTATCACACAAAAATATATAAAAAAAATTATTTTGTTGATGGCAACTTTCTCTTGCAGACAACATGTGCTGTAGAAATGGGATTTAATTTAAAGGAAAATCTAAATTTTATTTTAAAAAATAGTTATTTTTTTTGTCTTTTATTTAATTGTTGCTTTTACAGATGATAGATATTAAATGCAAATTCTCAATCTTGAAACATATTTTAAATTATTTATGTACACAAAGTTAATACATTATATTAGGGAAGTATAATTACTATATATAAGCTTCCATAATATATTAATTTAGCAACATCAAATTATTGGTTTATTTCATGTTATAATGTCAATTTTGGTTTATGGATAACATTTGTTCATGTGACAGTTTGCACTATGTATTTCCATTGAAGACTGAAATTTGTTTGTTACAGTAATGCTATATATACATGTACTTATTAATATGAACAAATAAACTTTCTCTGGGAATATTGTAAAATAATTTCATTTAAGATTCATTTTATGATTTCCTGTAATAAATAGCTAAATATTCTTAGTTTGTGCAAATTTTGATGAAAAAACTTCAGAAATTGTTTTGAATTAAGATTTCTTGTGGAGAAAATATTACCAGCCAGGATTTTTATAAAAACAGGGCAGCCCAAAATTTCACTTCTAGGATACAAGTTTACAGCATATTTTATTAGATTACAGTTATTTCCATTGTGTACTTGTTAGGTTTATGTATAAGTAATTTATCTTTAATTAATACGATTTTAATGTAGTTCAATATTATTGAACTACATTAAAATCTACATTAATCATGGATATATGTATATATGAGGAAGATTTAGTTAGTATGGTTAATGAAATAAATGATCTTGGGTGACTCTGATAAAAGAGAATCTGAACCAGGAGAATTTGAATAAGGACAAACATCAGTAAATCTTTTCTTACAGAATGGATCAAATATTCAAAGAATTCTCATAATTTAGCAAGATATTAATAAATTCTAATCTTACTATGAGTTTTAGTAAAAACAAGAGTAAGTGTTCATAACAAATCCATTACCAAAGCTGCTTGTTTTAAATTCTGTTTTTATCTACTTTTTTAAGTTGCCTTTTGAAATTGCTTATTTATGTGACAAGAATTTTAGTAAAATAAATACACTATTGTCTATTAAATTACCTTCAATAAGAAAGCAACATCAGGCAGAAATGGAATTTACACGATGAGAAAATATTGTGATTCAAATGATGAATTGTATTCTTGAACATAACTTATCCTTTTATTAAAATATTACAAAAAGCCATGTTTCTTTAAAATTATGTATGACTACATGTTAACAGTAATGTGCAGATTCTTGATGTGGAAAATGTCTGAATGTTGCCCTGATTATTATATTCCTTAGATCTCTCATTAAGTCAGAGAATACGGAGCTATTGGCTCATCATCATATGCTAGTGATTAGGATTAACAAACTATGTCATTGTGCTGGAGGAACTGCAGTAACTTTGATTATTATTCAACCTTTCTTTGATTTACTGCCCAGTTATAGTGCAGTAATGCACATTAATGGTATTATTGCCAGAGATAGTTAGTTGTTTTGGATACTGATTTCTATATGGATTTATGCTTTTAAATTTCTTAAAAAACCTATCATTTGTTATTTCCTGTATTATGTGAATCTCCAATAAATATCAGTTATTTGTATTTCTTCATGGTGTAGAAAATGCTAACTTTTGCATGCAGCATCACTGTTTAAAAAAACTACTACGGCAACATGAGAAGAAGACATTTTCTATCCCCCTGAAAGAAAGAAGAGGGTCATTTTCATTCCACTTATGTGCTGAAGAAAATCACCATGAGGAAAATATTTTTTTTTGTGTGTATGATATCCTGCTCTGGGTCCGCCGTAATTTTGATGAAAATGTAGCTGGGTTTACGACAAATTTTTATTTATCAATAAATAATTGACTTTTTTCAATTCTTTGTTTAACATAATTAGATTAAGATATATATTGCATATGTGGAACAAAGTTAGTCTGCTTCATAAACTAATATATAAATTTATTTCTGAGAATTCTCTGAAATTATTATTTTAAAAATAATTACATGATAAATTTCATTCATTTATTTGATTATTTTCCATCAAAATACATATTTAAAATAAATTTTTTAAAGTAATGAAATGTAATTTGCTATAAAAAATAATAAGCAATAAACTAATTGAATAAATTAAAAAATATTCCTAAAAACACCTTATATTAAGAATGTAACTAAAGATATTTTACACAAATAATTTTTGTTTATAAGCAAATACATGTAATTTACCGAAGTTGTATCTGAAAAAATTATAATGTGTATGTTAACAATATTAATGATTTTTTATGCTATAAATATTTTGTGTTAAAAGTAATTTCTACATTCATCTGATTAAAATATACACTCTTTTATCTTTTTCTTTTGGGAAAATGCTTATGACTAGAATTTCCCTTTCTGTGTTTTTGTGACTAGATATGAAACGTTTTACAAAATGGTTGTTGTAGAATCAATCCTATTTGAGCTACTTTGATATGTAGTATTCAGGTTAATTGTTTATAAAATTGTTTTTGTCATACAATAAATTGTAAAATTCTGTTCATTTTTCAATGACTGAATATTTGAAAATTGTTCATTTAAAGTGTATATCCCAAAGTGTACTCCTATTAGTCTGAAAAAATAATTTTATATAATTGTTATGCAGAAAGGAGAAAACATTAGTGTATTACTTAACATATATTCTTATCTTCAGCGTTTTAAACTTTGTATAAAGGAATACTTATTAAATTATCTATAAAAACCAATATCGTTTTTATTTTAGTTTTGTGCAGATTTAAAAACTGCACAGTGAATAAACTAAGAACTATATATATAAAGTAACTTTGAATATTCAAGGTAGCTCACTTTATGATTGGAAATACTTTCATTATAAGTTTTATCTCTATTCATATTTATTAGCATTCAGTTTTGAGATAAAAAAGTACAGGATCGTCCTGGAATATGTTCATAAATAATAAGCCTTATTTTAATATCACAAGAAGGAAACCCAGAAAGTTCTGTAGTTTCTATTTCGACATATGTGTACGCTGGAACAAAGAGAAATGTGGCATTTATTCCTCATTGTTTAGTAGTAGGCATGATCTAATCAGGTATATCCCATATCGAAGAGTGAGTTCCAAACACTAGATTACAATTAGTTCTGTGGGAGAAGATTTAAGTTTTTGTATTAAAGTAAGATTTGTTTCATAATAAAGATGTTTCAAGGGAAAATGGAAACAAATGCAAAAACACCTTCACGATTATAAATTACTCCATCAGAGTTAAACATGAAATTCAATATTTTTGTTAAAAATTTTTTAATGAAGTTCATCATATCAAAAATTTTATTCTTTTGAAAAAATATAATTATCTGTTAATTTATATTGTGTTATATTACAAATGTGTTATATTACAAATTATAATTTATATTACAAATGTAAAGAAACAGCGATAAATTTCATACTAAATCTTTCATTTATGATTTTTTGTGCAGAATTTTTCTTGTATTAATAATTTTAAAAATCATTTAATATTCAATTAAGAGTTTGATCTATAAATTCATAAAATATCTGTCTCAAAACCAGCAATTTTGATCAGCATTGGATCAAAGATAGTCATGTTGTTAGGGATTATGATTGTTAAAAAATGTAAGGACACTAGTTTTTCTTTTCCAGGGTAATATAGAATTCAGAGAAAGTAGATCAAGGCCGGTGGCAGCCTACCAAATTATTCATGTTATAAATTGTGAAATGCGTCTACTCATACGTTACTGAGAATCAAAAATTCATAATTATGAAATTGCGTTATTCAAGGACACAGTTAAGGGGATAAGTACTATCAATGGAACTATAGTTAAATTTTTTATAACAACTAAAAATAAAAGTATTCTGTATCTGCTGTAATGTATACTGTATCAATAAAAAATGTATACTGTATCAGTAAAAAATGTATACTGTATCTGTTTAAGTCATTTCTTCTATTTATGGATAAAGCTATATCTACATACCAATTCATTTCACCAGCAATAAAATTTAAAATATCTCCTGAAATTTCAGACTTTCTGTCCCAAAAGAAAAGCATTAAATCTCCTTCAACTGCCCAAAGAAATTTGAGCAGGAAAAAGTTGAGTGTTTGGAAGGAGGAAAATCTATGGTACAGCTGTTGTATCATAACCATCTTATGAGATAATCACTTTCGTACTACAACAGTTGTACCTCCGGAACAAAAAGGTTAATGGTCATTAGTATACTGTTGAAAGTGACATACCATTTAAAAAGAAAAGTTTAATAATCAACAATAGTAGTAATTAAATTCTTATTTATGATTTTTAATTTATATTTCTTGTTTGTATGTGTGAAAATTAATTTAATACATGTACATTTATATTTATGCTATTTTATATAAATTGATTCGTTATGTTTCTTATTAAGTGATTAAATTTTTCACATTTTTGTATGTTTTCAATTTGCGCATTTTTCTAAGGAATTTATATCTTTGATTTAAATCTGTGGACATGTATTTCACTATTCTCAGTGATAAAAATAGTGTAAGACTGTGCTAGATTGTTGAACTTATTCATTTAATTAACTTTATATACTCTGGGATAGATACAGGGAAATATGCTGATGCCCACATATTTAACTGAACACATTTTATTTCATATTGTTGTTAAGTTATTTTAAGCAAATTTGTTATTTTAATAAGCTATTAAGGTATCCTAATTTGTTATTTTAATAAAATATTAAAGTATCCTATATTAATAAAATAAATTTTTTATTATAGTATTTATTTTTGTTTTTATTATTTGAAACTCCAATCCTCGAGCTGGGAAAGGTTGACTCAGCCTTTCTTTCAGTGTGTTGATAGATTGAGTAGCAAGTATTTGCTTGGGAACAAAATAGGGGGGGTTTCACATTAGGCTGACCACTTAATCAAGATATATGCTTCCACCCCAGCGCCTCTCAGTCAGGAAAACAAAGATGGGTACTGTAGGCCTTGGCCTAAATGGCTGCCATGCCACAGAGTTTAATTTATTATTTGAAACTGAGTTACTTTAATAATTATTTTTTTGGTAAAAATTTTGATTTGTCAGAAGTTCATCCAACATTGTATTAATTATTTTCAGAAAAAGTATTAATATTATTCCTTGGAGAACTTAAAAAATCATAATTAACAGGACATTTTTTTTCTATTTTCAATCAATGAATTAAGTATTGTTAATGAAGAATAATAAATTCACTTCAAATATTGAATTTATTATTAAATTAATTTAAAACCTAATATCTCTCTTCTTATTTTCAGTCATTTCATTCTTCTTCCATTAGAACAATTTCATTCACTGAAATGGATCCAAGTTGTGCAATAGGTTTCTATTTTAGATTGCAAGAAGAATTCCAACATTTTGTGGATAAGTTTTCTGAAGTATGTTATTTCTTCTTTTATTTTTCATTTTCTTTCAAAGAAATCAAGGAAAATCGCTATGATTTTAATTATATTTCAAAATTCATTTAAGTTCTACTTTTTAAGATATTGTAATTTGCTTATTTTTTTATAAGTTCTTACCATGTGAGTGTGTAATAATATTACCAACTTTAATGACAGAAAAGCTCCTGACTGACTTTTATAGAATTTCTTAAGTACATTGGTTTTGTTCTGATAAAAATTAATATCATATTAATATAGTATGCATAAAAAAGTGTCATTTTTAAAAATCTGAAATTGCTATTATGCTTTTTATGCATGAATTATATCATTTTAATCATGCCTATATTAATTTTGAAATAAATTTCAATTTACTTATTTATTATGTTGTCGCTAATTGTAATATCAGTTAATTTTTTTCCTTTAATTGCTTATCTGCTGCAAATGTTTCCTAAGTATTTGCAAATTTTTTAATTAAAATTATTATGGGCATCAAAAATACTGTTATCTTTTATAGTAATAACAGTAGTATATGTAGCACATTTCTTCAGTAACATTCTATGCATCATTGTACAAAAACATTTATGTAGCATATATTTCATTGTTCATTATAAATGAAAATCTTTCTGAGTAAAATACTATTTGTACTTTATAAAATTAAATTTGGACTTTTAAAAACTAAAATAATTAATATATTTTAAGTGTTTTGATAAAAAGGTTTAAAAAGAAGAAAAAAATATTGCCAAATATTTTGCTGTTTTTATATTTGAGTTTTAGTTATAAAAACAAACTTGCAAATTAGTTACACGTGGAAAACATTTAACAAAGCTTTTCAGTAAAATATGAACATTAAGAGTTCCATGCACATTATAACATCTTTGTTGTTTAAAATTATATTAATTATTTGAATAGTAAGTGTATTCATTAAAAGTTTGAAATTCTACATTGATCTTTATTGATAATGTAATAAGAAATATATTTTCACTATATTTTTTAGCATATTTCTTTTTTAATATTTTTTTAAAATTTATGTTGTAAATCTTGCTAAGGATGTATTACTATTTATACCCGACTGTAATTTGACCCTCCAACTGAAAATTTTTTGGAAAAACAAATTTGTAGCATGAGGTAGCATAGGATAAAATTTAGTAAAACATGTATTTATTAATCTCTTTCCATGAAGAATCATGAATCAGTTTCTGTAGATCCAACAAATGGCCAAATAACTGAAGAGTTACTAAAACCTCAGCAAATCATTTTCTTTAAGTTCTTCTTATAAGTCAATCCCCAATTTTAAATTAATTTCTTCGATTTATGTGCAGGTATATATAGTAATTATTTGGTCTAATGAATCAGTTGAAGAATTATAGAGTAGAAGATTACCTTTTAATTTCTTGTTCCATTTCAGTATTTCTATATATGTCATTATTTGCAATTTCTATATGCATAACTCTTAATAATCAAAACTTATATCTAGATAATTGCTCCTATGAAGAAAAATTTGGATTACCCAGTGTTTGCATTAGCTGAAGGGAGAAGAATTGATGTAGAAGAAATTGATTCCAGCAATTCTTATGCACGGTCTAGTTTTTCTAATATTAGCAATGCCTCTTGTAGAGAAGATGATGATTATATTTTATTGTAAATATTATTTTATACATTGAAAGATTATATAATTTTATTAAAAGAATTGAATAATATATTATTTCATATTCCTGTTTACAAATATATAAAAGTGTTAAATGTTTTACACTTTTACTAATGGGAAAGAAACTGTTACTTTGTACAAAAATTTATCTATTTACATTTGTGAAAATTTTAATTATATGTGTGTAAAATTTTAATAAGTTATTAAAATTACTTTTATCAAGAAAAATATTGATTATTTGAACTACTATATTTGAAAGTATAATTTATGTTACCTTTCTTTGTTGTGCTAACTTTTTTATATATATTCCAAATAAAATTTTAATACTAAGTTTTTTGCGTTTAGAGAAATATTAATTATTTAGGAAATTTTTATCTTTCTTTGAATATTTTTCTTTCATATTAATTCTTTTTTCTTATTTTAATATAATTTCTTAGAATGAATAATTGCTTTAATGTTAAAAAGTTTTGATTTTATTCTATATAGGAAGTAACTATTAAATTCATGATTATTTTGAAAATTTTTTTTAAAAGTTCTTAATGTATTTTTTTAGTAGTTATACATTTCAGGTTACTTGCTATTGCTGTTTTCTTTCAAAAAATAATTTTCAAAATATGAAAGTATTTTTTTATTTTTAATTTTATAATATAGATATTTTCATGCTATTTGATAATTAAAATCTATAAAAATAGCATTTCACTAAAGAATAAGAAACAAAAATAAAAATAGACAAATGAAAAATGACAATAGAAAACTTCAAAACAGTGAATTAAATCTCAAAATTATTTTTGTGTTTCTTGTATTTTAAATATTTTAGATTATTTTATAACCAATAGTTCTCAGCAGTAACGTAGTATTTTTCGACGAAAAAATAATTTTCAAACTCCCTAAACCTTGATCCTTTGATAATTGTTTTGTTATAATCAGGCTTACTGATAATTAAAATGTATTATACCATGAAACTATCAAGAATAGAAGAAATAAATAGGATATAGATGAATAATTGCAAAATCTTTTAGATTTTTGTAGATAGCTTATGTGAGATAAAGTTTGTGTGTTTTATCCAGGTAATTTTATTAATAATGCTTATGATTGTTTGTGACGTGTTGATTTGGTGAAGGGAAAAGTAGTGTTAGTATTTACCTCATCACTATAATTAAAGAAATTAAGAAATATCACTCTTTGTGTTTTGTCTCAGGATGCATGTTGACAAGCTATGTGTAAAGTCATTATCAATTTTATCGTTAAAAATTGAAAAAAAATTATTATAATGAAAGGTAAGTTTCACTTACCTTTTTACAACCAAGGACCTCCACGATTTTTTTTCGATGAATCTATATATAATCGACAAATAATTTCTGTTCTCAATAAACATTGGAGTCTTGCAGTTAAATTAACTCATTTAATTATATAATAATAAATTTAATTATATATTAATAATAAAAACATAACTTTACAACAAACACATAAATTCTACACATAAACAGCACACTACATTAAAAAAGGGAAACAAAGTAAATATCTAATATTCATTCACAAAGCATCCTTCTCTGAGCGTGGCTCAGTATCAACTGAGGTTTCTTTGGAAGTGGCGCGGCAATCGCGCTATAGATGGGAGTTAATGACAGTCATATTAATTATAAATATTTGCTGAAGTATGTTAAAAACATTGATGTACATAATTTATGTTGCTGAATTTCCCTCTAACTTAGATTTATATTGTTCATCATGTTACAAATATTATGAAATATCAGTCTTATAATCTGTTTATAAATTCTTTGATTAGTAATAATGCGAGATAAAACTACATATAATTAATGTAAAATGTATTTTATTAGTTGTTTCAATTGTACACTTATCACAGACAGAGTTTAATTCCATTTGTTCATTTTATTTAGCAAGGAGATCTTATCTTGCAACCAAATTAATCATCTTATCAAGAAGACACCTATCTATTAGATGAATGCTTCTAATAAAGTGAAATATTGAAAAAATCAGCGATTTTGTACTGACGATACAAAGAAATGACTGATGCTATGTTTTTTTTTTTCAAGTTTCATGCTTTTGATTACATAAATCAGTGATGAAAATCATGGAACTTGAAAAAATGTAGGAAAAACTATTACATTCTTCATAGGTGATTGCTAGTCAGAGAACAGTCTTCTGAACTTAAGGTATTTATTACACAAATAGATTTAAAAAAATCTGTAAAATTATGATTTGAAAAGTTTTTTACTTTCATAGAATAAAAAACTTATAAAAAAAAACTCTTCGATCAACTTCCTTTTACCGAAACATGGAAGAGTAATGTTTATATCAAATGGATACACTTTCTCTTCCATATTTTCTATTCAGAGTCAGCTGAAATTTTTAGAATGTAAGGCTTTATCATCCAAGCAAACTGCCATCTGCATTTTCCATCCTTCACTTACATATTTACTGAAACATGATATTCATTTTGTCATTTCACAGAAATTTATAAGTTATTAATCATTTGGAAAAAATAAACTTTAAAATGGAAAAAAAGACAAAAAAGTTATAATAAATATACAAATTATAAGGACAAAAATAATATTTTGAACTACACAGTCAAAAGATCAAAATAAGTAAATTTATATCTTGAGTATTCCTATTTTATCTTAAGTAACAGGGAAAGACTGCAGAAATGTCCTCAAATGCAATATTTAGATAAAAAAAAAAGTTTTTGAAGAGTAAAATGTGTCTAAAACATTCTGTGAGAGTAAATAAGTACTGCTTAAGAATAAAAATTATAAGGACAAAAATAATATTTTGAACTACACAGTCAAAACATCAAAATAAGTAAATTTATATCTTGAGTATGAGACCATAAACACTCATTATCCTGAGCTAGACTGTCTGAGAATTTATACTGACGGCTCCTGGTTGCGGGAAGAATCCAACTCTGGAGCAGGAGTCTATTGTCTCCTTTTTTCAATTGCAAATCCAGCTGGCACATTTGCATCCGCATTTGATGGGGAACTGCTTGCGATCAGGATTGCTCTTTTTCAGTTGACTTGCCATCTTAATGGGTTCTCCAAGGCAATTTTACTTAGTGACTCCTGGGCCGCATCGCAATCCTGGATGCCTACTTCAAATTTTTTATCCTCTGTTGTCCATGAGTGTTGGAGCCTACATCAGAGTTTGTCTTCCAATGAGAAAGTCATTATTTTTCAATGGATCCCCGGACACTGTGGAATGCATGGCAATGAAATTGCCGATACACTGGCAAAGGGGGGGGCATGACTTTACAAACATCTTTTTCTAGTGTATCTTTTTGCATAATAAAACGTCCAATTAAAAATAAATTGTCTGAAAGATTAAAAAAAGATTCTCGAATCTCGATCAGAGCAAAAGTCTTGGAAACACAGACTTTCTGCAATCTCAAAATGGCCCAGATTTAAAATGGTGGCTGAGTTTAGGCTCGCCACCTGTTATGACTGCCTTCTTAAACACTTGTACCGTCTTCGTATAATTTCAAGCCCTTTCTGCAACCTCTGTAATTTGGGACGGGACATAGATCGTGACCACATACTGCAATGTAAGGCGTTATTGAAACGCTCAATTGCGGACCGCTACTGGGAGGCCAGGGGTGTTTTAGATACATAGACTATTGTTACATCTGTTTTATTTTTCATTTTTCTTGTTATTTGTAATTTTGCTGTAATTGTATTTCTATCTGTGCCATTAGAAATAAAAAAAATATCTTGAGTATTCTTATTTTATCTTAAGTAACTGCAAAAATGTCCTCAAATGCAAAATTTAATTAAAAAAGTTTTTGGAGAGTAAAATGTATCTGAAACATTCTGTAATAGTAAATAAGTATTGCTTGAAAATAAAATAATACCTGACTAAGTTTTTTTTTACTCATTTAAAGGTAAATATTGAAGAATTTTGTAAAATGTTTTCATATTACATATTATTTAGATTATTTAGCGAGAATAAGATTTAAGCTATGGTACACAAATTCGAACATGTTACTATTTTTTTTTAATGTTTTTAAGGTCAAACACTTGTAAGGTGACAACTAAAAATTTAAAAAAATAAAAGTGTAGCTATGGAGGAGACAAGTAATACATTGTCAAGTTATAAGTATCAATATAAGACTTATATAAAAGTGACACCGGCCTTTGCGATAGACTAAAAATCCTGGTTATAGAACGAAAAACGTCACTCATGTTCATCAAAATAGATAAGTTATTTTGCGCTAGTATAGTAGAATAAAAACTCGCTAGAATGAAGAAAAATTTAATTAGTGCGTAAGCTATTAATAAACGAGTTTTACATTTATACTGTAATTAATATTCGATTTTACTATTAGAAAACTCTGTTTATTCTAAAGATACAGCAGTTGAGCAGTGAAAATTGGTTACTGTCGTACTGCACCATAATATTTTACAATACATTAAAAGGGATAATTTAGTTAAATTGATAAAATGTGCATTAATAATTATTTGGATTAAAAGTGTAAAATAATTAGTTTTATTAGAGGTATGTTACTGATAATCATGATACGCGAAAGCTATAACAAGTAAGATAATCGGAAATAACTTTTTTTTTTTATGAAAATTGTATATGCGACTTTTTCTTTGGGTTTCCAGCAATAACTTAATGTAAGGAAAAATTATTAAATTGTCTTTAAACATACATACATAAATCCCCATTAGAAATACTTTAAACGTATTAATCGAGAGTAGTTGGGTAGTGACGTTCAATTTTAGAAATGCTTATAGTTCACTGAGTCCTCACCCATCAGAACCCGAATTTAAATGCAAACAAATTATGGACACTCTCAGAACTGGAAGAGAGGTTGTCCTTAAGTAGATTCCCTCCCATTGCAATGTTCAGTGTACATGGTAATGAAGAAGCCGACAAGTTAGCCAAAGAGATTTCGATGCTCCATCCATCTTGTCTCCCGATTCCTCTTCAAAATACCTATGTTACTTCTCAGGGACAAAATTCGACAAAAAAAGAATTTATGACCTTACAGCGTTAAATAATGATAAATCTTGCGCCTACGTACTCGAACAGCCATGATGCATGCAGAACTTTCTTTCCTCCCTAGAATGGTAGGAGTGGCGCGTTTTAGAATTATCACCGGATATGATTATTTGCAGGCCCATCGGTTCAGAATTGACCTGGCCGACTCTCCCTTTCTGTCAGCTGAGTGGTTAGTGCTCTTGCCTTCGGTTCAACAGTTGGTGGTTCGAATTTCACCTTGGGTTTGGATGTTTGTAGTTGGTCTGAATCCACTTTAAGCCGTAAGTCCCAGTTTAATTAGCTCTGATGTGTAGAAAATGACCGTTAAGCAACAAAGGAGCAAAATCTCTCTGCTTCCTCTGTGATATTAAGCAAATAATATGGGAACATCTTTTTAGTTTCTCTCCTTCCTTCTTCATGTTCGCTGTCAAGATACTTTGGAGTCCTTTTTTTCTGAAAGCTTTATTTCCGAATTATACTGTACTGCAAAACGCTTTATTTCCAAGAAAACTCGCGAAATTAAAAAAAAAAAAAAATAGGTCACATTGAGGAAAGAAGAAATTTACAAATTTATTCAATCAATAATGATAACTACTTGTATTTTGATTTTATATAATATTAATTTTTAATACTAAATTTATTAATCGATCTTATTTTTTTTAAAAAATAATTGATGCACATGTATAGAAATTCTTATATTATTAAAGAACTTTACATATAGGTATTGAGTAAGTGTGAAAGCTCCATCCGTTTTTAGACATACAAATTTGCAAAATTGACGCCACACATGACGTTTTAATGATCGAAATCAGCAACCAATCAAATGTGAATGCTTAATATATAAACGTACTGTCTTACAGTTAATTATTACAAAAGACATCTCAAAGGGAGTAAAATGAAAGCGAGAAGTATTATGTGAGACATTGTTATACGAGTTTGGAGGAAAATGCTTTGCCGCAGCATGTCGCAATGTTTATAAATTTTAGTGCCATAGACGAAAACACGTGTCGATGGTTTCATAAATTTAGGGAAGTAGACAGAAGCTATCAAGATCACATTCTGTCTCTTACCTTAAATTTATGAATTAGGAGTAGACGGCCATCACACTTTGGAGAAGACGATATTGAATAAGCATGAATAACAATCTAAATCGAACTATGCAAGAAATGCAGCAGACCTTCAACGTGCATTAGACAACGGTTGAGATACGGCTTGTCAACTTGACTTTTACAATAAAGTTGGATCATTGAGTTCCATTTAGTGTGACTGCTGGATATCAACGGGATAATCAAATCGCCATGTGTTTCCTTGTTTTCCTGGTTACAAAAAAAGGACCCATTCTTGAAAAGCATTGTGTCAGGAGATGTAAACTTTATAAGCGTTACAAGTGTGGGCATTTCAAGTGTTCTTATTTTACTAATTTCAATATGATATCTTCCAACCTAAGGAATTTTAATGTCGTTTTCTGTAGTTCTTTTTCTTTCCCCAATGAATAAACATGTTTAATACATTTTTGTCATATTTGTTATTTATATAGTAATTATTATTATACTAATAGAATTATCGATTCTTTTCAAGTTTTATCACTCCATATTTAAATTTTGGAAGTGAATGAAATATTAATTTAACATACTCATATCCTCTTTTTAAATGGCCATTGAAATTCTCTTTTGAGTTCAAACTATGCATTAGGATTGATAAATTTTAATAGGGAAAAAAGATTTATTTACAACGTATAAAAGTAAAACCGAAAATGCATGAATATTTATGCAGGTATGCATGACAGCTACTTTTAGAAGCAACGTAACTTTTCTGGTGGTCTCAAATAACCAAATTTTAAACTTAAAGCATTAGTTTCTTTACATTATTGTACCAATGCTCTTATGTAAATTTTGTTTTCAAATAAAAAATTAAATAAAAAGGATTAAAAATTTTTATTTCTACTTCTTAAATGTTAGGCACTTTTTTACACATGCGCAGTTTTGAAATATTCATTAAAAACATTGATATAAATTGCGGAATTTGCAGAAACTAAATAATTTAGCATCATAAGAGCACATACTAATATAAATAATTAATCAGTAGTGATAGCACTATGTTATAATGTTATGCATTTCTATAATATGCGTTATATTTTGTATTGTTCGTGAATTATTTTTTCGATTTCAAAGAAATTTTTGGTAAAATTATATGTAATTTGAAGTGTTTTTCAAATAAGTTAGTATAATTCCCGGAATACCGTAGTTAAAATAAGTTACCGTAATTTCTGGAAAAAAAGCAGAGTGTGTTAACCTGCTTAAAAATAAAATTTTCAGCAGTAACTCGTTTCTACAGATATAGTGTTGACGGGCATTTAATAAAATGAAACTATTTTACAGGGTTTTGCAAAATGGCTAAAGTAAACCTGGAAATCGGTTAAAATATAATTAATGATTATATCAGGATTTAAAGATTCAAAAATTTCATACCCAGGTGGATTCTATAGCAAAAACATGTTTACGATGACTTGGTGAAAATGATTATTATTTTCTAAATTATAATTCAAGATTTGTTAAATCTTTTTAATTCGGTGATAAAGAATAAGATTTTTAAGGGTTTCTCTTAATATAGCTTGCTAAAAATTTTTCTTAGTGAAATTAAAAACTTTTTTTTTTATTCATTTTAACATCTTGTTGGTGTGATACTCTTAAAAGTATAATATGAGTATTGCTTATATAGAATTCGTGTAGAGAGTAAATGTCAGCACATTTGTGAATATAACTTTATTTTCACCATTTCTTCCGTGAAATTTAATGATTTTATTTATACATTTTTCTTAAATAATATGGTTATAAGATGCTATGTAAGATTTGGATTTAAAATTATGCCCATGTGATGTTCATAGAAAATTCACCCGTAATTTAATTTAGTGTGGCATTGAAGTAATGCAACATTTAAGTGGAAATTCAAATTTTTTTAAGTAATTTTTTTTTCTCAAATGTATACCGTTTCTTGAAATACAGCCTTTCTTCCTGAAATAACGATATTTTTGAATACAGTGATATCACATATATTGGTTTTTAAAAATATTAGAGAATATTAAATATATATATACCGGGTAAGCCAAAAGTTCGTTACAATTTTAAAAATTCATAAAAAAAGAAGAAAGTAAGAAAGATAAAGAAGTGCGGTTTGTAAGAAAGGGCTCACAAGGTAGTCGGATTTTTTTTGCAGCAAAAAAGTTTTAGTTAAAAAAGTCGCTTATAGATGGCGCTGACTGTAAAAAAGCACAATGAAAAGGACAACAGTACGCTCCATTCATTTATTCTGATAATAACAGTTGTTCAATATGACCTCCAGTACATTGTACGACACAACTAAGGCGACTCGCAACACCCGTTACAGCTGAATGCAATGTGTCGGAATGAATTGCAGAAACCTCACGACAAATGGAATCTTTGAGTTTGGCCAATGTTGAAAGAGATGAACGGTACACACGTGATTTCAAATAGCCCCACAACCAGAAGTCGACCGGAGTGAGGTCGGGTGATCGTGGAGGCCATGCGATCTTGCAACCTCAACAGATCAGTCTCTCTTCACCAAAGGTACTCAAAAGGAATCATTTTACTGGATTGGTATAATGTGGTGGTGCGCCATCCTGCATAAAGTTTATTACAGATAACACACCTCTTTGATTTAATGCGGGCACGACTTTGTCACGCAAAAGAGTGAGGTTACGCTTAGCGGTTACTGTGCACGTTTTCCAGCCCAATCTGGGACACGGTTCTTCAAAGAAGAAAGATCCGACAATGAAAGATGAAGTGAATCCACACCAGACTGTCAACTTGGCTGGATGCAGAGATTTCGTCGTGTATTCACGAGGATTAGATGTTGCCCATATACGAGTGTTATGGGTGTTGACATCCCCGTGTAGTGTGAAGCGCGCCTCATCCGTCCAGAAAACGTTGAAGAACCACTGAGGGTCGTTTTCGATTCTTGCCATAGCCCACTCGGCAAATGATTCCCGCATAGCTGTGTCTCCCGGTTGTAATTCCTGCAGTGACTGCAGTTTGTAGGGATAGAGACGCAATATCCCGTGGAGGATATGTTGAATCGATGATTGAGGCACATCCAATATTCTTCCAGCTTCGTGAGCACTGCTACTCCCAATGGACGATTCTGCCGCTAAATCATTCATTGTGGTTTCCACCGCAGTAATCCGGCTCTCTGCCAACGAGGGTGTTCCACTGCGTGGCCGATCCTCCAAAGAGCCAGTTTCCTCGAACCTCTTGACAAGCTTCACTATTCCAGGACACGATATGGGGCCTTTTTTCGTCTTCAGTCCTTTCGTCGTGCGAAATTTTCTCAACGCAATAGTTGCTGACTCTCCGTTCAAATGGAACAACTTCACCAACAACGCTCGATCGGGTAATGATAACATTCTGAAAGCGAATGAGAAATTCTCGAGTATCACGGCCTTTTATCGCAAGATTAATTTGCATAATTCTGCTGAATATCTCGATGTCAGCGCCATCTATAGATGACTTTTTTAACTAAAACTTTTTTGTTGATAAAAAATCCAACTACCTTGCGAGCCCTTTCTTGCAAACCGCACTTCTTTATCTCACTTTCTTCTTTTTTTATGAATATTTAAAATTGTAACGAACTTTTGGCTCACCCGGTATATATATATATATATATATATATATATATATATATATATATATATATACATACATACAGTGGTGGCCAAAATTGTGGACACTTTTGGAAATTTTTGTTTTTGAAATTTGTATTCTTATAGAAAATGTTACGTTTTGCAAAATGCAAACTTGTATATATCATTTTAAAGAGAATTTATTACTGAATTCAATACAAAATACAAAATTCAATTATTTACAATACAAAAAAGTTATATGTACTTTAATATAAATAAAAAACACAGTTATGAAGTGGTTTGTAATGTCTAGCTTTCCTGGCCAATCACTGTTCTTGTTCTGAGAACCAATCAAATGCTAGTAACTGCCAGTAGAAACTGAAATCCTGTTTACACCTGAAACAATTCATTATTTTGCTTTGCTTTGTAGAAGGAGGACCTGTTTCTTATACACTGCAATTACAAGAAGGAATTTTTGTAAAAATTTTTAATATTTAATCAAGAAGCAATGGCATGAAATATAAGAGTATATTGGACACCTAGAAAGAGATGTAATATTATTGTATTACGAGAAAGTGGTCTTTCCTATGCTGAAATTGCAAGACAGGTGGGTGGTTCAGTGACTACATCTGGAGTCCGAAAGTTTTGTTTGCGATATAAGGAGACAAATTCAATAAAAAACAGAGAAGGAAACGACTATGTTACCAAGATAGAAAAATGTCATCAGTGGCCATCAGAAGTGATCTGAATGATGCTGGTGTTTCTGTCAGTTCAAAAACAATCAGGAGAAGATTAACAGATGTAGGTAGAATTCCACGAAAAAAGCCTTATCTTAATTTTCGGCAACAACAAAAAAAAAAAAAAAAAAAAAAAAAAAAGACTACAGTGGGTAAAGGAACACATTAATTGGACAGATGATCAGTGGTCACAAGTTATATTGAGGGATGAAACTAAGATATCGTTATTCGGTAGTGATGAGCGAAAATATGTAAGACGTAGAATAGGAGAAGAGCTATATCCTGACGGCATTCAAGCAACTGTGAAGAACCCAGTTAGTGTTATGATTTGGTCATGCATGTCAGCAAATGGTATTGGTCGCCTTCATGTCATCGATGGGACACTGTATGCTAGAAAATACATTGACACTATTCTAGAACCAAAACTTCTACCTTCCATCAGAGATCTCTTACCCAACAATGCTTTGTTTATTTTTTTTATCAGGATTTTGCTCCTTGCCACACTGCCAAAGTATCGAATGAGTGGTTTCGTAGAAAAGATCATTAAATTGTTGTCATGGCCAGGAAACAGTCCTGACCTCAATCCTATCGAAAATTTGTGGAACCGTTTGAAAACTCTTGTCCGAATGAGGCGCCCGTCAAATAAAAGGGAACTAATAGAGGCTATAATTGTTTCCTGGCATCATGTAATAACGAAAGAAAAGCTTAAAACTCTTGTCAGCTCAATGAAACGTCGATGTGAAGCTGTAATCAAAAATAAAGGGTACTCTACTAAGTACTGATAACTCACTGCCATCAACACTATCTAATGTATATCGATAACTATTATCGTTTAACTTTTTTGTATTGCAAATAATTGAATTTTGTGTTTTGTACTGAATTCAGTAATAAATTTTCTTTAAAATGATATACACAAGTTTGCATTTTGTGAAACGTAATGATCTTACTATAAGCATACAAAGTTCAAAAACGTAAAATTTTACAAAAGTGTCCACAATTTTGGCCACCACTGTATATATATATTTAATTTTTAAACTCTAAATTTGAATACCATAAAAAATTACTTAACAAATATTTTTATATGAAGTTTTAGAATTTACTTTTTAAAATTTAGAACTATTTTTTGTAATGTGTTATTTTAATAGAATTCAACAATTTTTCAAAAAGAGATAAATAGAAAAGGAAAATATGTGTAATATTTTGAAAAGAAAACTAACTTATGTTATTTTGTGAAATATACCAGCGTAACAACTCGGGTTATAGGTACACAGAACATCACAAATTATAAACAAATGTATTTTTTATTTGTTGAATTTTATGCTCCTGCTTTCTTCATGCCTTATATGATTATGATCATCAAAATTTTATTTTATGGTAAATATGCATTTGATGGTGAAATGGAAGATATGGCTGTAGTTATTGAATAATTGTCGATTTACAGGCATTGTGCAAAGCCAGTCATACTGATAGATTCAAAAAGTGCTCTCCAAAGCCTTTTAAGTAATCAAAATAGCTCTCAAAGAATCCTGGATTGTAGTTTGATAAAGACACTGGTATACAGAATTTCTTCCTAAGGAATTAATTGCGAAATTCTGGGCAACGAAAAAGTTGACATTGACAATGAAAGTAACTTTGATAAAACAAGTCATGAATCCCCCACTCTCATTTCATGTAACAAAATTATTTGTTAATTTGACTCTTAAGAAAATTTTCAAACAGGACTTCCTTCAAGGATTGATAAGAGATGGAGGATTCTGGTGCAAGAAAGAACTATCAACTTTCCAGTCAGATGTCTAAATAGAGCTACTACTCTATTTAGACATCTGATTGGACACGGCTTTTTCCAAGACCACCTTTACAGTGATGGATTGCCCAAACTATGTTTGTATGAATCAGCTTATGATATTTGGACATTTAAATATCTGTATTGCACTTTCTCAGTATGAGAAGATTGTGAAAAGGTATTAAGCTCTAAATGCTAAGGCTTAAGCTCTAAATGCTTGACATTTGTAAAATAAAAGCTTTTTATGATGAATGCTTTCTCCGCAATTCCGCACTATTTAATGTAGCAAGAATTAATTTGCCAATAATAAATCATATATTTTGTCTCAATTTAGCATGACATTGTCTTTTTTATTTCTTTTATGTGTAGTTTTTCCTGCCAAAAAATAGAACCCTATAGCTACAGGTGTTATACATAAATGTATTTTCATTTATTCATTAAACATTTTTTTGTTATTGGGCATGGAACAAAATGATGATTACTAAAGGCGAATTAATCATAATTTATTTTAAAATTTATAAGTGCATAATTTTTCTTTCACAAATTAACTTATACATTAAACTTTAAGTCTCCTTTGATTCATACTTGTACTTCATTTTATTTTTTATTCATTTTTCATACAGAAACATAATTTGCGAATACTGTATCTATTAATTACGCGTTATTTGTGAACACTGTATAAAAGAAACGTTATCTGAAAATACAATTTTATACTCTGATACGCGGTACTAATTAGAACATTTTTGAATATTTCAATAAACTAAATTAAAATTCTGGCAAATAATTTTTTTCTTTAGAAATGAATATTTTAGTTCATTTATTTTTAGTTTACTTCTAGGAAACCTTAAAAAAAATAGATTATTTTTATTTTGTTAACTTTTTTTTGTTATTGGGCAAGTGAAGTAGTATCCACTTTTGAATTGATATAAAAGTTATTGGGTTAAAAGTATGATGGCATTTTCTTTAGTGCTCATTCGAACTTCCACAAACTGTTTCGCACTATTTTTCATTTTTTTGTTTATATATTTGCTAATTTCAATAAGCACAGCAGAGAAAAATCACATGTTACAATTTTGAAAGATTATGAACAAGATTTCTATCTATATTTCACAACTCCTCTGAAAACAATTTGGGACTCGTTTGTCAGTTTCAGAAATAAGAAATTAAAATTTATTATAATTTGTAAAGATGGTTTTATCATTATGAAAAAAAAGTCTGTTTTGTAATTCAAACATTACGATCATATAATTAGATAGATTTATGGATAGCTAATTATTAATAACATAGGTGAATAAAGCTGTATCTATTTGCAAAAATCACCAACCAAAAAGAGGAACTCCAGGATTGATTGTTAAAGAACTTATTAAGGTACTACGTAAAAAAGTGGTTATTAAAAAATTTATTTTATAAAACATAATCGTAAAAATTTATAATGTTTATTTATTTATTATTTTTTTTATTTAAAATTATTTCTAGAGTGTCTTAAGATGCATTTCCATGGTAAACTTTCTTGGAGTGTGTTGAATAAAGAAAAATAGGGAATTCTAAAAATTTGATTTTGAGAAAATATTTGTCTTTTTAAACTAAATGCACAAAGTAGTTATGATTTTTTTGTGAAATATTTTTAGCTGTATGCAAAGAAATGAATTGTGTGGACTAAACATTTTTTAGGGATTTAGTAATGGAAGTTTTATTCTTATAAAAAGCTTATTTTATAAGGAGAAAAAAATTACCATCAAATGACGTTTTTTTCCTATGTAAAATTGTTCTATTTATAAGTACAACATGACAAACAAGTTCGAGATTGTAAATAGTTGAAGGAGAATATTTTTTCTTTGGCCACAAAATTATTGTTTTTTAAAATTTTTGAGTGCATAAGCATTTATTTATCCCTTTGTTAAGTAATCTCTAAATAAAATTTTATACTGAGGTACAACGCATATAAATAACGGTTATTTGCATGGGCAACGGAAATAAACGATTAATTTTGACCAGAAAATGTTTTCGTGTTTCGTTGAATTTAATTTTTATGTCTAACTCAGTGTCCTTTAAAGAAGTATTATTATTTGATATTTCGCTTCCTACATTATTGTAACTCAGAATTTCACATCATTAAAATTTTCTGTCTGCTTATTATATAAGTAAATCCAAAAATGTAAAGATTTTTACAAGTTAAAAAAAAATTGAATGAAATCTGAATCCTCTTTTCATAATAGAAAATACTGTATATTGAGATGAAATTATATCTGTATTCTCAAATATCAACAGCAAGCAAATTAATGCTGAAATTTTGAATTGAAAGTTGCATTATTTTAAGAGATATAAAAGGGTCTTATTGGAAAAGTAAACTTTTGGATTCAGTTGAAGATAAATTATGTTATTTATCATAACTAATAAATTAGCTCACTTCACTTTAAGAATACAGGAAGAAATAAATGATTTTAATTTATACTAGCTATAAGAACAAAACTTCAAATAAATAGTTTTAAAATATATTAAACTTTACAGCATTTATAATTAAAACAGTTTGCAATAAATAATTTAGTTATTTGAAACGTAATTGAGAGATTTTGCTGAACTATTAATTTATTACTTCAATTATAAAAATTATTTATTAATATAGAATTAAAGATAACACTCCTAATGTTTTATGTTGAAAAATTCAATTATTTAAAACAAATTAAACCGTATTTTTTCTCATTTTGACAGTATGTTTCAAGAAAAATTTTATTTAGTTTTAAAAGTCCCTGAAATTTCTTTAGTTTTTTCACATTTCTTTCTTAGTCAAGAGATCTGTGTTTAAGACTTGAGGTTAATATATTCCTAGGCGATACAGTCATTTTTATTAGCTTGAGAAGTCTAAGGGAATAATCCGTCGTTTGTGGCTTCCTGTCTTACATCATATACTGAAAGCAATTGTTCACAATTACAAAGATTAATCGACACTTATCACTATGATCCTATTTTTCCACATCTCAACAATCCATTGAAAATATTCACTTGGTCATACTAATCATTGACTACATTTTATCAGTCAGAAGAAGACATTTTTAGACTTCCTTTTATTATAAGGTAATAAATATAATAGACTCAATATATAGAGGGAAATCATTTTGTGTAGTGTAACACACCTTTGACAGTAAAGAAAGTAATAGCGTAAAGTGTCTGAATATTTGTCTCAAGATGTTTTCTTCGAAAGCTTTTTCATAGATAGTCGAACGTATTCACGAGTCACAAGGGAAGAAACCCGGAAAGTAGTTTTGCAGAAATTGACTTGTTCATGGAATACCCTTGACATAAGACGTGAAAATCAAATTGATTTATTCATTTCAAAGTAAAGTTTTATTCTTGTCTTAATATCACATTATAGATATCAGACGGATGATTAAATATGATCAAATGAACTAAAATCCAACTTTTTTTTTATCTATTATGATTCCAATTGATATGCGTAACATTAATTATTTAGTCTAATTGCAATTCACACACATTTACATATCACTTCTCTGTACGCATACAGCTCGCATAAATTTGGATAATATTAAATTTTTGATCAATCGCTGTTTAGTGTAATAATGGTACCACATAACTGAAAAGGTTTATTAAAAATAAAAATTGATTAAAAACGTTTTAGTAAATTATATATAATTCAATTAGATTCAGGAGTCGCCTTTTCCTTAGATTTGACTTTTCATCTTAAGGAATCTTTAGAGATAAGTTTCTGTTTGTTAGATGGTGATTTTCGTCTGGTTTAGTTTGATCTATCTAAGCTTTGCAATTTGATAATGAAACTTTAAAATATTGATGATACTAGTGGCAATATGATTTTATTTAATATTATCATTTCAATAGTACTATTCCACGTATCATTCAATTTATTATTATCATTCCTTACAAGACTAAAATTAAAGAAAATTGCATTTATTCTTGTTCTATTATTTCAGCTGTTTTTACTATGATTGTGTCGCTCACGAGAAAATTTCTCTCAATAGCGCAATAGATTTATAAAAGTTCACGCTGTTATGAGTAGAAAAAATTGTTTTCCTGTACATTTTTCATTATTAATACTTTTCTTTCTGATTCCTAAAATGCGTACTGGTGGAATACTAGAAACACTGCCAGTATTAAAAAATGTATTCACATAAATTTAGAAGCATGTTAAACCTTATTTCAGCTGATAAAATAGCTGTAAACGTTTTTCCAGATCAAATTCTAAAAACTTTCAGAAGCTCTAACTGAACAATACAATTTTTTTTATTATTTATATGCTGTTACTTTACAGTTTTTAATGCATTATTATATGAAATAACTGTTTTACAATAATAAATTTAATAGATCCATGAACTGACTACTAAATTTTAACTTCATATTGCATTTTTTGTACTTCTATAAAATACAATTTCTTAGTTTAGCTAAAACGAAATAAATGGAACTAATTTAATATGGAATCAGCTTTAATAAATACAAAAATAGAAAATTACTATATATAGAGATAAAAGGACATAACATATCCCAAACCATTGTGAGTTTTTGAGTTTTATGTACTTTTTTTATTATAGTACTAAAATTAAAAAAAAATGCTTAAAAATGAAATAACAAATCAATGAATTTACATCAAAAAATGATGTCAAATTTTGAATTTAAGTGAAAAATAACGTAATAATTCTTTCTGACATATCTACAGGTGGAAATCAAAACAATGCAAATATCTTAGATTGATAATGGTGTACGACCGCTTTTGGTATGTAATACAGTTTGGATTCGCTTTATTTAAACAAGTGCAGAATATTATTTAAAGCAATATGGTATCATTGTTCAAGGAAACATTGTGAAAGTTCTAGGATAGAGGCCAGTGGAAGATATTGATTCCGTATTGAGCTCTTTAAAATAAGCCCTAATGATTCAATTATTTTAAGAATGGGTAGATGCTTAAATTCATCCTTGTGTTCATCAAACCATTATTTGACTAGTCCTGTTGCCTGAATAGGTGTATTATCACCTTGGAAAATTCCATCTCTTCCAGGAAACAAATTTTATTTCGTAAAGTGGACCTGGTTCAATAAAATTTCTTTATACTGCTCCCTTGTGACCTTTCCTTTCAGGGTTACGTTTACTCTAGCAGAAAACCACGATACGATTGTTCATTTCATGACAAATACACTTTCATGCTCGACAGTTGGCAGAAATTGACAGCGACAATTACGATCATATGCTTATGCTTTTGCAGGTGTCCTACAAACATGCATCCGTCCTGTTGTGAAAAAAAGAGTCAAAGACAATTCTATTATTCTCTTCCACTTATCGATCGACCAGGTTTTGCGAGTGACAAAAATGTAATCCACGTTTGGCATTAACATCTGCGACAAATGGCTTGGTAATTTTTGCTCTATCGTAAATGTTCTGTTTATGAAGGTGCCTTCTAACTGTAATCATTAACACCGGAAGTTCAGACGCTAATTAAGCTCTATGGTCACTTTTGTAGCAATTATTTGCTTTTTAGCTATTGCAATCAACTTCAATACCCGTTGCTCACTTTCACAGCGGTTCTCTTTCTGTTCACTATTTTGATTTGCCGAGCTTGTCTTCCTTCACTTTGTATATGCTGTCATTATTTTAGACAACGTACTCCTAGAAACACTTAAAAAGTGTTGATGAGCCAACATAATGTTGTAAAATGTATTTTAGCAAAGGCGTTCTCCATGATGTTGCTACATACAGATGGGATCATATTCTTAATCCGAACAAGAATTTGTCTGAAATACAATGTAACGCTGTCACTGCACTGAATGTTGTCATGGATCAAATCATCGAAGGCACTACTATCTGTAATGTATCATCAAATGTAGTCGAAGCTATGGTTACCGATCTGAAAATTCATGCTTCTTGAAACGCCATCAAACGCTATTTAAAGTGTATTTGCTGTCTAGACTTGAAGGATGTTCAGATTTCTTGTTAGCTAATTTTCTAAAAGCTGTAATGGAATGTTTAAAGTTCCCCCAAACAAATATTTTTAGGTCAAATTGTACTATTCTGTTATATAGGAATACTTCTAAATCATGAAGAGAGCTTCTATCTGTGGCCAATAGATTATAAAAAAAACGCGAGATCTCCACACACACCACATTTCTGATGTGAAATATATTCACGTTGAAGGAAGATCTAAACCTGCTTATAAAACTACTAGGGGCTTGGAATTTGGTGAATCCCTCCTCTACAAGGGAACTTGTGAAGAATAGCAGTTGTTCATCCTGATACTGATAATAAAGTTAAAGACATTGCTTTTACATGGAGAAATTAAAAGACCGACTGTGAGGTCTTATAAAATCCATGCATTACACTAGAAATTTGAAATAATTTTAAAACCAATTTTTTTAAAAATCGTAGAAATAATTTTTTACTTGCCTAATTGTTTCTGTATAAAGTAAAAAGTAAGAATGGAAGGAATTATACGAAACATCACTTTCATATAAATGCAATTATATTCACATTACGATTTCATTCGAATGAAACCATAAATTTCAAGCATCTACTGGACATAAAAACAGAAAAGAAATTTTAAAACAAATTTGCTGAAGAAAAGAGGTTAGCAAAGATATGTATATTCAAGCTAAATAGTTTTTATACAAGTATATTTTTTCAGCACTAATAATCAAGAGCGGTCAATCATAGTATTTGTAATTACAACATGTATTTTAGCACATGCGATTCAAAAATTTAAAAGAAAAAGTAAAATTTAAACTGGTTGCAACTAAAAATAAATATGACATAAAAATTATCGTCAAAGTAGTTTTAAAGTGCTAAGTACTTTGTCGAATTTTCAGAAGAGAGAGAAAAAAAGAGTTTAAAAAGAGATCAATATTTGTACTTTTCTAAGTTTAATATCATATTATATGCAAAAGATAAGTGAAAAAGATATCGATTAATTTTGAAAAAAATCTCATATCTCTTAAAAAAATCACTCTCTTCTTAAACATAAAAGAAAATAAATTCTTTTAAATTGTTCATATTTTAACCAAGTTTTAATCAAAAAGATAACCTCCAATTTCATAATCGTCACATTATCACTTACGATTATTTAAATTTCAAAGAAAGCATTTAGGAAAAATAAAATAATTAAAATAGACAAACTTTTTTTATTCAAAATTTTAATATAAATAATTTTTTATATGAGTGATTTAAATAAATGGATAAGTCGGATTATTTATTTTTTCGTTATGACATGTATATAATTTTATAATATCATATGGTATATATATCACATATCTAAATAAGCATATGCAACGTAATAAGGTCGAAATAATTTGTGAAACCAGTGTTGATTTTAATTTTTAATATTTTTCACTAATTATTTCTATAATTCATTTCCATAATTCACTGATTAATTACAAATATATGTAATAATGATTCATGTTTACAACTAAGCAGCGTCTAATCAAAATCCATTTCTCATTTTAAAAATTAAGTAAATTAATTTAGAAACGAATATTTTAAGATTTTAATTGAAATGAATACTCATCTTAAGTTTAATGATGCAAATTTTATTCTAATCTAATCTAGTATGAAAATTAATTCATTAAGTAATTTTCGTATGAAAGAAAAATTGTTGAATGAGAATTTACTATTGGGAAATCTTTCTTAAAAGAAATCTATTTATCCTTATCGTTCACTAAACTCCATAATTATAATTTGGAAAAGATGCATGATTATTTAAAATTTGTTTTTTAATAATTTTCTGAAATTAAATGATATTTAATTACCATATTAATTTAAATATAGAACACAACATATTTGAATATTTTTTTAGTTACGAAGATTAGTTTTATGTTTAGTTTCAGACATTTTTTCAATGCAAGTTTTCACAAACATATCAGTAGAAAAAACAAAGCTTGAGTAGAACTTTTAAAAATAATTTTAAAGAAGGATTCAAAAGTGCTTTTGTTTAAAAACGGCCATTTACTAGTTCCACCAAAGTTATGTTTATTTGTTGCGTTGGTTTCAATTTTAAATACAGTTCATATTTGTGTATTTTCTGTTGTTGTAAAAGTATATGGTTGCTATTCCTTAGTCTTAATTTTTTAATTTTTTGAAAAATATTCGATTTTACACAAAGTAGCTATGTAAATTAATAGTTGAAAATAATAACTTTAAAAAATAGTTTCAGAAAAGGAAGTAGACTTGTTTATAAAAAGAGTTATTCGAATTTTTAACTATAAACTATTAGAAGTTGAAACTAATATAATTACTGTGTACCTAATGTAAATAATAATTAGATATATTAACAATTTATACTTTTAAAATGAAGTGTTACAATATTTGTATTTGGGTATCTGATCATCTCTTTCGCTGTATCCAAATATAGTAACTTATTCAAAAATAATACATAATATATTTAAAAATAATATAATATATGGTCATATCATTATGCAAACAGAACAAATTTAACTGAATGGTTTCTTTCTAATGCTATTTCGAAAAAATTTCAAGCCAATAAATAAGTAAATAAATAAAGTAAAATAATAAAAAATAAATAAAAAGTCAAAATTAATCAGTCTTGATAATTGAAATTTAGCATCGAATTTTGTCAAATTAACAACAAGAAAAATTTTATTCCCTAATCTATTAAAAAGTAGTTTTTCGCTAACTATGCTTTAGAAAATGATGAAATAACAAAACAAAGTGTATCTTAGTGAAAAGCAAAATCGTTTAAAGTTTAAAAGTTTTTAAATTATTTATGTCAGATAAGAAACAGAAAAATCAAACATATAAGTGACAGCAATTTTTTATGAACCTTTTTGATAAGTTGTACTTCACTAGAAACAATCAATATTCTAAATGATCAAAATGGAGGAATTTCTTGATAAAATATTATTTATTGTGCTTATATCATCAACATGGATGATAAATGATGATGTAGAAGTTTCTTGAACTGCTTTCAGAAAGATATACGAAAGCTTGAATTAGTTCTATAAAATGTATGTATCAAAAAGATTACTTGAAAACACACTAAATTTCTTTAAAGTAGTTGTTTGTGTAGAAGAGTAGGACATGGTGGTGAGAAATATAGCCAATTATTAAAAATTTTTTCCGATAAAATTCGGAATTATCCTACATGATTTATAATGAAAAATTCACGAAACTTACAACTTCAATAAATAAATAAATAAAAGTTCTGAAATATCATTAAGATTATTTAAAACGTGTCTACATCTCTATAAATTTCAATGAATAAAATTGAAATCATATGAAAGTATGAAATAAAGTTTGGAGAAAAATTTAAGTAGAATAAAATTTTATTTTTATTGTGTATAAATATTTTTCACAACAAAAGAATATCTACTGAAGTATTGTACATCAGCATACATACATTGTAAATTAAAAAAAAAAAAACGTAAATTGACATAAAAACTTAAAATTTTATTATTTAATCTATGCATTGAAATTTTGAATTGCACTGAGAGAGAGATCCAGAATTTCAATACATATATTCGAGATTGTTACTGAAATTAGGAAAGAAAGAATAGAAAAAAACATTGTGTTAAACAACAAGATGATGTTTATGGTTACTTTTAAAAGAATTATGGCATCGTACTTATAAAATGTTACACCATAAAAACGCTTTTTAAGCCGTTTTCCACCATTTCGTTTCTAAAAAATAAATCTGAATCATTACCACATTTATTTTTCAAGGATAGTCCCAGAAAACTGTCAGTGGTATAGGACATGTCAATATAGAGTACGATGATCAACATATATGTTTAAAAAAATAATTCTTATAATATGTTATTTGCAAAAAAATGCATCAAATCCATAGAGTCAGTTGTTTTCTTAAAAATATTTTTAGAGATTATTAATGGTAATTATTTTTTATGGTATCTTTACTAATATCAACGGAGTATAGTATTTAAATAATTTTTCTTTTTCTTTCAACTGATCTACATAGAGTGTTGTTAATATTTCCAGAAGATGAATTTCTCTAAAACTCTTCCTTACCTTATTAAATTAACCATGAATCTATCAATAATATTGCGAATTTGGCAATAATATTATTCAACATTACACACACACAAAAAAAAATTAATTTTCTGAAAAAACATATCTTCAAGAAAATCACCTGTTTTATGTTGTGACGAATTTACACTTAAATATGGAACTATCTTTGCGATTTGTTTCAACTCGAATTAATGATTGCTTGATTTGTATTTGAAAACTGACTGTAACACTCACATTCGTGACATAATTCCTCACACTTTATTAGCAGGCCAGAAAATCTATAATTTTTAAAATCAAAGATTTCATGTTGAATGCTTAACATATAGTATAACAAGAGGAAAGACATTACACTTATAAATTACGTCTGATAAAATAAAGCTCCATTAACCCCTATTCTTGTTTGTTAGTTAGATTTGACTTTAAATGATCAAATAATGAAAAAAATTATATTAAGCAGATGAGCAGAAAAGGCGGTTCCTTGTTTTCAACACGGTTTATGCATCTGTGTTGCAAATGCTACGAATTGAGTAATCAGTATGATTCCAAGAAATTCTCCACTAATTTAGGGTTAAAACATTTATATAAATCAACTGGTTTAAACTGTTTGCATTATACCAAGATATATAATAATTTCTTTAATATCTATTGCAAAAAAATTTCCACAGTTAATTTAAACTTTTACTGGTCAATTAGTTAGTGAAGATTTGAAATCAAAACTATAAGATTAGATTTTGTTAGTGTAATTGACAAATTTAAGAAATTCTTCCATTATTTTGATTGGGATTCTTGTTGAATGATATAATGAAACTAAAACAATGTCAAATCAATTTTATATACTTTCGATAATGAATTACTACTCCTGTAAAAAAAAACTTTATACTTTCATTTTACTGCCTGAACGTTATTATTATTACTTTACCATTTTAGATCATGTATATAAGAATAGAAATTAAATCACCACGAAAATAAACACAATGATATTCTAGAAATTGTTCCTAATTTTATAAAGATTTTTATTAAGATTCCTTAGAAATACAAATATTTAACACGTAATTTTAAAAATAATTGAAGTTACATAGCAATTGGGTTGACTCCCCAAAAATAATTCGTTAAAAGAATTATTAACTGCATCACGAAACACTCAAATATATAAAGATGAAAATCCAAAGTTTGAGTTTGCTCTATGATAACTTTTACTATAGTTCATTAGATTGAAAGAATTGTAATGCAGTTTGCAATTACCGCTGTTTGACTTATATATATATATATATATATATATATATATATATATATATATATATATATATATATATATATATATATATATATATATATATATATATATATATATATACATATATATATATATATATATATATATATATATATATATATATATATATACTACTAGCCATTAAAATTGCTAAGAAGGTGCTGTGATATGCAAATGATTAGCTTTTCAGCGCATTCAGACAAAGCAGACGCCAGTAGCGAAACTTACATTGTGTTTAAATGAGGAAATTATTCAGCCGGTTCCTCATATACTAATGGCATTTGAACGTTGTTGCCTGGTGAAAAGTTGATGTGATGCCTCGTGTAAGAAGAAGAAATGCATACCAGCACGTTTCTGACTTTGATAAAGGTCGAATTGTAGCGTACCGGGATTGCGGTTTATCTTATCGCAGTATTGCTGCTCGCGTCGGTCGAGATCCAATGACTGTTAGCAGAATATGGAATCGATGGGTTCAGGACGGTAATACGGAACGCCATTCGGGATCTCAACGGCCACCTATCACTAGCAGCCGAGAATACGGAACATATCATAGGCATATTATCCGCATGGCCGTAATGGATCGTGTAACCACGTCACGAGCTGTGAGTCTAGAAACGGGGTCGTTTGGAAGACAACAAGTGTCTGCACGAACAGTTTGACGACGTTTGCAGCAGCACGGACTCTCAGCTCGGAGACCATGGCTGCGACTTCCCTTGACGCTGCGTCATAGACAAGAGCGCCTTCAATGGTGTGTTCGATGACGAACCTGGGAGCACAAATGGCGAGACGTCATCTTTTCAGATGAATCCAGGTTCTGTGTACAGCATCATGATGGTCGCATCCGTGTTTGGCGGTATCGTGGTGAACGCACACTGGCAGCGTGCATTCGTCATCGTCATACTGGCCCATCACCTGGCGTGATGGTATGGGGTGCCATTGGATACACGTCTCGGTCACCTCTTGTTCGCATTGATGGTGCTTTGAACAGTGCACGTTACATTTCTGGTGTGTTACGACCCGTGGCTCTAACCTTTATTAGAGCCCTGCGAAACCCTACGTTTCAGCAGGATAATGCCCGACCGTATGTTGCCGGTATTGTACGGACCTTCCTTGATACGAAACATATTCGGCTGTTGCCCTGGCCAGCACTTTCTTCAGATCTTTCACCAATAGAAAACGTCTGGTCAATGGTTGCCGAGCGACTGGCTCGTCACCAAACGCCAGTCACTACGTTTGATGAACTGTGGCATCGTGTTGAAGCTGCATGGGCATCTGTACCTGTACATGCAATCCAGTCTCTGTTTGACTCAATGCCCAGGCGTATAACTGCTGTTATTACTGCCAGAGGTGGTTGTCCTGGGTACTGATTTCTCAGGATCTATGCAGCCAAATGTTTTGAAAATTTAATCACTTGTTATTTCTAGTATAATATATTTGTCCAATAAGTATCATTTTGTTATCTGCATTTCTTCCTGATGTAGCAATTTTAATTGCCTGTAGTGTATATATATATATATATATATATATATATATATATATATATATATATATATATATATATATATATATATATATGTATATATATATTAAATTATTGTATTTCACTTTTTAATTTTTTTAAATTTTTGCTTAAGGTAATTAAGACAAAACGCTCTCATGTTTTGTTAATACCTGAAAAAAATTTATTAATAAAAATATAAGTAAATAAAAATGAGCTCATTTATGCATTATTGCTTACATTTATTTAACCAATATTGCAATAATTATTAATAATATGCCGGCCGATTGCGGAGAGGTTAGAGTCTTTAACTTTGAAGAAGTAGGTCCCAGGTTCCTGGGTCGGACATAGACGTTTCTTTCACTCTTTGTGTTTGTCTTTCTTTATCACTTCACATTCGGGGCGAAGATGGCAAACCCACTGGGTGCTGCACAATATGAGATGCTATTATAGAGTTGAATAGGACAAAGGCCTAAGGGCATCCAGGCATTAGAAAAAGAAATGAATAATAATATTGCAATAATAATGAATAATCAATTTAAGGATGCAGGCATACCCCGTTTCTATTTTTTTTGTCCGTATTCATTTATATGAAACAGATACAATGCAGACTATGGTTTCCGATTAATAAATTATATTAATTTTAAGAATAGGAATAGAAACAATTTTTATTTACTCGTACACGTATATAGGTAAGAATAAACACATATGAGATCTTTTTTGCAGAGAAAATGTTGATAATACTTCTTAGTTGTAAGAATTGGGAGGGGGGTATTTATATCATAACTTCAATTCTACTCCCGGGGCCATAATTATTGTTTGTATCACTCCGTGTTTAGCACTCTCTTAAGAAATGCAGAGGGTCAATAATAATGCAAAATAAAGATTATTTCTAAGTCAATATTGAAAATTTAAGTAGTGATTGTTGCTGTGGAAAGATTATTCTGATTTTCTGTAGTTAATTTTTATATCATAACTAAAATGAGCGAGTTAGGTTTTCATTTTCTTCATGGGCATCAATCAAAGAGGGTGCTTGCAAATTTTCAGGTTTTTTTCCTCTAGACACATAAATACGATCCCCTTTTTGTGAGAAGTCAAATGTGGCTGAAGGCAATATGCCACAAATACTTCCTTCGTTTGCTCTGCTATTCATCAGGCGGTGTCAAAATCACGAATCACTGAAGCGGATGAAACAGAAATTGGACTTATCTCTTTGACCAAGTTTAAGAATATTTTACTGTGAATCGTAATTTTTATACATGAGCACTTCTACATGCAATTTTTTAAAAATAAAAATGATTATATACAATGATATTTCAAATAAAATTAGAAAATTTCAGATTTTGTTATTGACAAATAATTTTTAGTTCAAAATTAACTATTTTTTATGCTTATTTTGAATCGACGCTTATATTTCCAGAAGAAGAAAAAAATTTTTTTAAAAATTTTTATAATAATTTCAAAAAAAGATACATTTTTTATTTCTGTTTTTTTAATAATAAGTATGTTATGATTTATGGAGCAGATGATAACTTATATATCGAATCAATATGATTATACCACAATACTTGTAATATCTGCTTATTTGGAATAATAAATGGATTTAAATTGAATATATTTGGCAATTATTAGATAATAAAATTCCCTCAGTTAAAAGCTTATCTTTTAATGACGAATTTTATTCTCCATTCCCAGAAAAAGAATAATAATAAACATCTGATACAGAGCCATCTGCCGGTGAATAAATCACCACGCGATATTGTTTAAATATTTTGAAATCACAGAATTGATTTTTAGAAAGAGTAGGATTTTTTCAGCATTGCAGCATCACATCATTATAAAGTGTTAAAATATAATCAATTTAAGCTTTATTCAAAAATAATAAATTTATGCATTATAATGAATAAAACATGTAGTTTTCTAATAATGGAATAGTTGAATGGATCTCAGTAAGAAATTAATTCATAATACTTCTTTAAAATAATTTATTAATCTATGTAAAGATTATAAATATCGTTCAACAAATATTTGGGTATTCTTAGGACAACTATTGAAGTAGAAATTAAAAGAGACATGGCTACTAATATAATACTATAATACTTACGACAATGAAGATATCATTTGGAACAAAATAAGCTGAGTTAAAAAGAAAGATAAAAGTAAACCCTTTAGGATTAGAATGAAATGATTTTTTTCACGAAAATAAAACAAATACGGAAACATTTTAATTTCTAACAATATTTTACATTTTTTGTATGGTCTTCTATGATATGATGTAAGTTACGATGTATTGTAAGTTATAGATTATAAAATCAGCAACTTTAAGTAGGAGAATGCAATTTTTGCATTAATTCAGTTATCAACGTACCAATTTTATCGCTTTATAAAGAATTTGTCTCGATAAAGTTAGATATTTTGTTTAATTTTTGTCCATTTGTAGTAAGTCATGTTATACAATAACATAGAAAAATACTTCTATTTATTATGGGATGTGAAATGTTACTTTTGATGATGAAGAGCAATGAGGTATTTTTTAAATAAAAGAAAATGTAGAAATTCTTATACTCATGGGTAATTTGAATTGTTATTGTTAAAAATAATGATAAAGGTATTGAAAAATAAATTATATTTTGTGATGATTTCAATTCTTTATCACATTGACGAAATAATAATAAATATAACTTGTTTTCAGCGATATGAAACATCATTAATTTATTCTTTAAATTAATTTTAGATATGGAAATTGATTATTAAGTTGAGTATTTTATTCCTTACTTTATGCCTTAATATATTCTTGTATTTCGTGATTGACAATTATAAAAAAAGGACTTTAATTATCTTTTACAATTATCCTTTTTTTTGGTCTCTATTGAAATTTACAATGACTTTTCAGACATTGCTTTTACAAGATAAAAATTATTTTAAACATAAAATTCATATATATCTACATTCTTTACTAGAAACACCGATTATTAATTCGAATGCTTTATTCCTTAAATTTCATCCTATTATGTTCTTGTTCCTTGTGACTTTAAACTGAAAATGTATTTAACTATCTCTTTTTGTCTCTGTAAAAATTTTCAAACAACTTGGAGATTTAGAAACGAAAAAGAATAGAATTGCGTATAAATTTTCTATTCTGTATTTTTTACTGGATGGTAAAAATTTTCTCCGTGTTATCAAATTGACAATGATAGTGAAACGAAAAAACTTAATTTTTGAAAGAATTTTCTCACTTTTTTAAAGGAATGAAAAGTAAATTCTGCAATAAAATAAAATAATTGCATTTATGGAATTGTTTTTTTATATATTACAAGACAAATGTTCTATTTATTTTATTTTATTAAGTGATGAACATATTGTTCGTTATTTTTCGGTCATAATTTTTTATGGATTTTCTTGTTAACAACCTTGTTTTGATTCTCCTTAAGTGGCAAGAGCTTTAATTTAAATTTCATATCTGACACACGTTTTTCTTCCGCCAACGACGTCCCCCAAGTGAGTGTGCGCGCAGTGCAGCCAATGAGAAGAGAAGCCCGAGATCCCCATCGCTTGTGCATCGCTTCCGTTTGGGAAGGCATGGATTCGCCACCTGTCTCTTCCGGAAGGTAAGTAACACTATTTCTTCCCCAATCTTTAGCTCTCGCTCTTGAGTTGAATGCCATTCCACTCTAAGAGCCGCTTTTTCGCAAAATAGCGTTCAATGCAATGTTAGAAAAATGAAATGCAAGAGTTTAATCGAATCCTTATTTTGATTTGTATATTTATTTATTCAAAACATGAATAAATTTAGAGCTACCCTTTTGTATGTTAACTTTAATGCTCTTTGTTGACAACAGGTGATTATTTGCATTTTGTACTCACTTTTAATAGAAAACTGATTTGGAAAGGAAAAAAAATTCCTATTATAAAAATGGATTAATTTTTGATTACTCAAATGAATATCTGATTTAATAAAAGCAAATTTCTTATTTTTCTAATGAATTTATTTAAATGTATTAAGCAGTATCCTTCTCTGAGTGCATTGCATATAAGTTTTTATGAAATGCCTTAAAAAGTTCATAAATCACACATTTATGATAAATCATTTAATTTATCATGACAGGTTTTATGAGAAATTATTAAGGAAAAGAATTAATTAATTAAATGAAAATATAGAAAACGTTAAGAATGATATTATATTTTTATTTATTTGTATAATAATTTTTTTTGGAGTTTCAGTACTTGAAAACACAATTAAGATTTGAGAATTAAAGAAAGAGTTAAGCATCAATCTTTAGAGGAGCAATCAATTTATGGAGAAATTATAGTAAACAAATTGATAGAATTTATGTCATCAAAAATTGGGTAAAGAGAAAACATAAATAGTAGTTTATTTTCTAGTGCGAAAAATATATTTTTTTTTTGAAATAATTTTACTAATTCAACTCTTAATAACTTTTCTAACGAACATTCCGTAATATTCAATAGAAAAATACGAGAAAATTCTTTGAAAATAGAAAAAATTTGAAATCATTCTTTCTCAATGAAAAATAAGAAGTGAGATTAATTAAATCAGTTGGTTTCACATTATAATTCCATCATTTGGGAAAAATATTTTGCGTGACCAATAGGCTTAACTTTTTATTGTCTTAAAGATTAAAACACAGAAATTTAGAACAGCTAAATTACAAAGTGAGATTTCTAAAATTATAATGTTATTTTTTTAAGGTATAAAATATTTCATTAAAAGAATATTTTACCCCACAAACACAGACAAGCAAAAATTAATGTCATAAACGTTAATTTCTTACTGAAGACTACAAGAATGTGTCACTTCTTTAAAAATCGTCCGTGTTATTCTTTCAATTAAACCAATATATATTATCATCAACACTATTAGGATACCTTAAATATCAAGCAAAAAAAAATTAATTCTTAAAAAAAAGGGAATTATAAATTTTCAATTAACAATTATGAATTTAGATTAATAATTAAATGAACTTGAAATATTTTTGTAAAGGGTACGTTTATAAGTATTGAAGGAAATTACACATGAAAATTGCAAATAGATTTTCAAAAATAAAATTTGCTCATGAATTAAGGGTTAAAAAATTTCATTAAGGAATTTTCCTTTTATTTATTTATTCAAATTAATAAAAATTTCATAATCAGCAATTAAAATATGCTATTTACTTTTAATTGATATTCAAAACAATATGATAGTACATCTCAATAAGTCAGGCAAGCATTTAAAAAATATTTTTGATTTTCAAAAACGTTTTAGAATAAAATCTATATGAATATAAAACTGATTAAGAGAGGCAGATTAAAAAAGCAGTTATAAATAAACTAGTTTAGTTATTTCAAAGGAAGAAAAAAGTGTAGCATTATAAAATAGCATTATAAAATTTAAAAGAATTCATATTCATATTTAAGTACGACGTACATGTGCATACATACATAAATATATAATCGAGAAAATGAATAATTATTCATTAAGGAGGATTCAGTGTGCGAAGACTGAGACATGCATCAATAAACTAATCCTGAATTTTTGAGATATTTGAAGGCTATATTAATTATGTACAAAATGAAAGTCTAATTCAAGACATATCAAATAGGGTCATGTCTTAAACCTAAGTAATGATATTTTGATTTTAAGATTTTTAGAAGTTTTCTGTGTTATTTAAAGACATTGTGATTGGTTTCACTCTAAAACTCTATCTCGGGGGATGGTCACATGATATGTAATATCATCCATTTGTTGAAACCCGATTATCCACAATAGCCTCTCTTCTCCATTTCATTTCGTGTATAATCCTTAAAATTATATAAAAAGGATACAAATTAGCCGGAATATTCATTGAAAAATTTATAATACGCTTATTTCATGAAGAATACAAAAATCTATTCACTATTTATAAATTTAGTCACGATTTACTTTTTGAAAAATTAGTTCACAGTTTCCATTTTTTTTCATTAAAACATTTCTTTATATTGGATGGAAGCTTTTTAGGAATTGAGACATTGCAGGTAACCAAGAATTTATTGTACCTGAACTATTGTGAGAGTTGGGAAAATCATTATTTCTTCTGATAAAAGCAAACATTCGTGCGTGAAAAGAAGCGTTTTTAGAAATGTTCGAGTAATCTATTTTATTTCAAATTATTCAAATGATTAAGTTAATTATAACTATGCACATAATAGAATTTCTAATATATATATATATGCATGCAAAGCCACAGATATACATGCTTTACATCAGCAAAAATATACGTGTACACGCATACATATATATAATTCATAATTATTTTCGTATTAGTTTATTAAGGACCATAGCATGCAGATCACACACACACACACACACACACACACACACACACACACACACACACACACACACACACACACACACACACACACACACACACACACACACACACACACACACACACACACACACACACACAAAGTTTAGAAAACCACAGGTACTAGCTGGTGAGCCATAAATATAACTTATACCGAAATTATTTTAATATGGGATCATCAGTATTTTGTTCCCTATAAGGCCGTACTTATTTTTTAGCTACATAAAATGAATGGCTCTGTATATATGTGTGTGTGTACATATATTCTTTGTATGGAGACATTTTTCTATAAATTGAGCATGCAACAATTTCTAAAAAAAATATTTAGGATACCTATTTACATAAACAAGGAGTTTTACAAGGATAGTAAGTCAGAAATTTATTACACAGGTTGTTTAATTAAGAAATAAGAAATATGTCATTTTAAGCGAAATTTTAATTTTTAGTAGCTATTTAAGTAATTTTTAAAACTTAAATTTCTCTTCCAATATCCGCAAATGAAAATCGAAAAAATGAGAACTTGATTTTCAGTTTATTTCCTTTCGTAATAATAAAAATTGAAGAGAGAAATATGAAATATTTTACTTAAAAACGTTTGGAGTCATCACAGTGCTTGCATATAAGAATGAATTGAAAATGTTGTGGCAATATGCAATTAAAAATTTTGGAATAATATATAAGATGAGTTTAGATGCAGTAAGTTACAATAAAATTTTAGGTAATTAATACACAAAAATTTTGGAATAATATATAAGATGAGTTTAGATGCAGGAAGTTTATGTCTAGTTATATACATAAAATACACGAAAAACAAAGTGTAAGAAATTTCTTAAAAATGAGAACTAAATTTGAATTTTAGTGTAAGAAAACAAATTTTCCTTTCAAACGGATTCATAAAATTTTAAAACTAATAGTTATTAGAATTTAAAGTCTCTAAAATTTTAACATTATTATTAAAGATTTTATTAATATATCACTTTTAAAGAATACAGCTCTGAAAAATATAAAAACATATTTAAAGGAAGTAATATAGAGTACAATATATTTTTTATACATATTTATTCTTTATTTCGCTTAGAAGAGTATTAAACTCAAATATCCCAAAATCAAATGAAACTTTTCGAAAGCAACTTTTTATTGTGTAGGTAAAAATAAATAACGTTGGTCTACAAATATTTTATTTATAGACAATTACAATCATCGTAAAGGACAGCAGAAATCTATTGGATTTCAGAAGAAGCATTTAAGTGCTAATTCCTGGATCATAAATAGCGTCATGGTGAGGGGTTTGAATTTCAACGAGATAACGTATTATGCAGCACATCTCTAAAGATGGCTCTGTGAGGGCTATGAGGTATTGAAACGAAATTCTATATTCTGTTATGAGATTCTGTGATTTAGCAGTTGAATCTGATAGTATGTTCCTTATAGATGAAACTACTTGTCTTCATCACTTTCGAGGCAATATTAATGAAGAGTGTTGTAGCGTGAGAGCTTCTGTTGTAAAATCATCAAGACATATTCCCCTGATTTCAATATAGTTGATAATTTCCGTGAATTAAAGGATAAGATACTTTTGCGCTTATTTTTTTGAACCACTTTTTGTTATTTGAAAATTAGAATTGCTATACTTTCAGCAATTAATGGTATCTTTGAAAGCATGATTGTCAATTTCTTGAGAATGCCTAAGCAGTTAACTAATTTAGAAATTTAATCATCATATCATTGAAATTTTTAGCGAATTTTTTTTATAATTATTCATACGATATTTGATGATATTATTTTTGAAAGTGAAATATATATCATTATTTTTTACATAATTATTTTTTAATACACACAATTTCTTAAGTCTAATTTTCCAACTGTTACTGGTTTTATAGTTAGTATGATTATTTTTTGTCGGCCACTTTAAATAATATTCTTTAGTAATAAGTTGCGAGAAAATATTTCGTAACATCTATAAAATGTTTAGAAATAATCTAACTTTTCTTTATAACGTATTACTAAAAATTAAATCAAAAATACTTTGAAAAACTTCTGGGATTTCATTTAAAATTTTTAAAAATCTTCAAATTTCCTTCCAAATTTTATTTGAAATGTAAAAGTAAGTACTGCATTATTTTTCAGTATTAGCAAACATGTTAAGTAATGCAAAATACATAAAATTTTCAACCTTCTATTTTATCAATTATTTTATGGAAATATTATAATAGTTTTGTTTTTTAAAGTGCTCTCTCTCTCTTTCCCATGATGTTGCACTAAAATTCTATGATTTATTCGATTTATCGTGTAATTTTGAGATGAGTTTAGTTTCTTTTTAAGGATACACGTTTATTAAGAATGTGAAATCTATGAACTAGTTTTAAATATTGAAATTTGATACAAGTGTATGTTTTGATTTCATAAACAACTTAATTTACTGTGTACAAATCATACATTCTTCACAATATTATATATTAACGTAATAATTTTTATCAGAAAAAAAGTGACACCTTCATAATTCGAATTAATAAATGATGCTTAATAATAATAATTCTTACATGAATATTTCAATATACATATCATATATTCATTCATAAATATAATTTTTTTGAAAATATTGTTAAATATTTATATCTTTTTGAGTAACTTCAATGAAAATTTTTAAATTTTATTTTGATATATTATATTTTATGAAGGTAAGCCCTTTTTTGATAATAATGTTCTGGATTCATTTGGTAGGTTCTCTTTTTAGATTTTTTCCTCACAAAATCTCATTTACTAGATTTTATGCTAGAAATTTATGTACTCATCTTAATATTGCATATCAGGTCTAGTAATTCCTCGTATTAAACGCATACCAGGATTTTCGTTGCGTTTTGTTTAAGAATATCAATTCATAGGCTCATAAGGGCTGAGATTGGCTTTAAAAATTATTCATGTAGTATTGAGAAAATTATTAACGTTAGACTGATATATGTGCATTAATAAATTTTGAGTTGCTTATGCGTGACTAGAATAAAGAAAAATTATTTCCTCAAATGTGATATATGAAAATTTTCGCAATAAATAAATTGATTTAGTCAAAATGTCACTGTGAAATAAAGATGTAACTTCAGAAAATTTGGCTTTGCAGAACATGTTGTCTGAAAAAAGTTGGCATAAGAAGACTTAAATATATTGTGAAATGGCAAAATTATGATGCGAATGAACGATTGTTTAAGAGAGCAAATAAATGTTTACACTTTTTATTTAATTTTTTCTCGTTTTTATGCTTGATATTTTCTGTATTCAAATGAACTGAATTGGGTTACTTGTGATCCAAAGTAAATGAAACACAGTTATCAATGCCTCTCTGTTCCCTAAGCTAATTACTAATTCTTTTAACAATTTGATAAGTATCTTCGAGGATTGTAAAATTAAAGTTTATTAGTTACTTTAAAATTAATATTTAATGCAAAATTAAATCTCTGAAAATAAGAAACAGCGTAATTTAAAAAATATCAATAGTTATAACTGTTCCTGGACTGCAAATTTGTATAATTTTTAATCTATGCTGATAAAATAAAATTTTTTTAAAAAAGTAGAAAAAAATCAAAAATCCTTGGTGTAGTGTTACTTACCAAAGAAAGAAGTATAATAATTGATTTTCCTTTTTCGTATTGTCGTGTTAAATGAAAGAGGAAGAGGCACTGTCTTCCAGGAAATATAATACAATACTTATAAGCTTAGGATAAAATATAATAGAAGGAATAAAACTTGCGAATTCTAAACTTATTTCTTCAATTCATTTTCTGATGCTTGGATATTACAAAACTTTACAATATCCATTTTTATTAAAATCAATTGCAAAGTTGCACTTGAAAAACTGTTGTTGTGTATATAAATTTTTTATCGACTTGTTAATCTTACATAAATAAACTTTAAAATATTTTTCAAACTTTTTGAGATTGATAGTAAAAGGAAAAATATATATTTGGACAATTATTACGATATATTTTTAAATATATCATCATATAAATAGTACTATAGTGTCTTAGAATATTAATAAATAAAACTTTTTTCTTATAAAGTCATACTTTATTTATTTCTCGTTTAAACATTTATAAAATAATTTCGAAGGCTTTATTAATATCTAAGCAGTAAAAACGAATAATAGAGCCCTTTTAAAGGAAGAATAATTCAGTATTCTTCATATAATCTATTTTAATGAATTACATGAAGAATAGTAACTCTTAACACTTATAACGAAGTTGATTGATTTAATTATGATTAATAAAATCACATCTTTTATTTAAATATCTAAAAATAAAAGTGTGCGCTTGGATGGAAAAAACTTAAATAATCTTTTCCATAAGTCATTGATTTTAAATTTAATATGCATCGTCTTAAAAAAGAAAAATAAATAATTCAATAAATACAAAGAGGTGAATAATTCCCTCGATCAGCTTTTGATAAGTAAAATTACACGAAAAGAATAAGATTTATAATTTTGTTTCGCTTCGTCTTCTGCTTATTGTTATTGTGAAGACGTCAGCTGTATGACTTTTCAGGAGAAGTCATAGCTAGTGTCAAAAGCGTCATTCTCTTGTTCATTACATAAAAAGTAAGATGTCTGATTCGAAAATTGTTTGGCTGAGAGATTATTCATGTTTCAAAAATCCGTTCAATATTCCTCCAATAGAGGTATGCAGTTTCGGATGTTTTAATTCGTTATGGGTAGCATGATTCATACGAAATATATCCACTTCATAATTTTACCATTGTTAAAGACTACGATTTGGGTGACTATCTTTACTGCTTCAGAAGAAAACAGAGATAAGCACATGGAACGTTTTTTGATAAAATTACCAAAGTAAACCAATGGCACATTTTTCTCAGTGTAATGAGATATCAATGACTGAAACTCATTTACTTGATATTTAAATTTCAAAAGTGTTAATCTCTGAACTCTATTATATTTATGATGAAGAAATCTCTCTTAAATCGAGATGAATGTGAAGCAGGCATCATGATAGTGTTTCACTGTAGATCGAATAATCAGAGTTCTAATAAATAGAAATAAGTTAATTGTTACTTAGACCTTATGTCACCTAACATTTCCTTATAAAGAATTTGAAAAGTCACGGAACATATTAACCCTTTGGCTGGTCATGATCATGGTTGTGATTTCCACGTTTAGTTTTCTTGGCAGCTTAGTTTCTTAAGATAAAAATCTATATAAAAATATGTTCTAGAAAGAAAAAAATTATATTTCAATTCTCCAATATATATATATATATATATATATATATATATATATATATATATATATATATATATATATATATATATATATATATATATATATATATTCCAAATATGCAGAAAATACATAATTGTTGAAGGGATTTTGTTCCACAAATTCAGCAGTTAGAAGGATCAAAGGGCAAACTATTTTTAAAAGAAAAAATCATTGAAATTTAATTAATTTGTTTGCTTACATCGGTTTTTTATGTGGCAAAAAAATTGTATCATATAGCTAAATATTTATTTAAATTTAAATAGTGATAAGAAACTTCGCGCAAAATTTTATAATGATACTTGTAGCGTTACAATTGTTCAGAATGACGCAAGCAGATAAAGAAAGAGGTGGTCTAAATATATTCCAGTTATGCTCAAAATAAGACATTATTATTCAATCATGAAATACGAGGATGCAAAAAAGTAGATAAAAATAAAATTAATGTTTTACTTTTAATTCCAATTAAAGTATTTAATGGATATAATACATTCTCTAATACGGTTTAAAATATATAAACTATTTCCGTATTTAAAAAAATATTTTAATAATTTGCTTACATATTTTAAATTTAAATTTATTTTATAAAATTAGTTTTAGTAAAAAACTCATACTGTAGACTTATTAAAAAATTTAAATTGTATTTTTCTATAAGCAATGCCATAGAAATGCACATATCTAGCGATACAATCTTTTTGAGATAAAATCATAAAAATGTGTAAAAATTCTTACATACCTTTGTAAATTTTCATTACTCTATGTAAATAACATTTCGCCATAATATCCTTTGTCTAGCTTGTTTCTTCTAGGTTTGATTTATATTTTTAATTTGCGGCATTTTCTTAAATACCTTTACTATTTAAAAACTTTTGTTTTCAGAAGTACGTACTAGAAATTCTCGTTACACCTATTTTATTACAATCTTCAGAACATTTTTATTGTTCCTGAGTTTTTCTTGAATTTTGCAGAAAAGTAATTCCACTAAGCTAAAACTATTAAAGATTCTAGTAATATCGCAAAAAGTAATTATAATGCATTAAAAAAAGCTGTTAATTTGCTCCAAGCACGTGGAAGATTTATTCTTGTACAAAGAGTTAATTATGAATAAAAATTGTAACGCGAATGCAAGTTTATGTGAACTTAAATCATATTAAAACTACAAGTGAGGAAACAGGAAACTAAGTAATGGTGAAAGGGAAAATAAATGTGATGAAAAAATTGCTGTTGCATATTCTTGAAAGAATATTACTTCAACGACTTACATTTGAAAATATGTTCATTCTCGCTGAAAATGTAATGCCAAATATTTTATTTTTTCTCCACTGTTATCGTTCTAACTTTGAAATCCCTTAATTAAAATACTAACTTTGTTAATTTTTCATAAAAAGAAACTATCTGAAGAAACTTTGAATTAAGAAAATGTTAAAAGCTGAGTGAGAAATTAATTATTTGCATAAACTATTCCTTCCTTAAATCACATGTTACTTTTTCAACTATAATATATTTTCAATATCATGCACTAATTAATATAATACGCAGTATTCTAAGAAAATTACAACCACTGAAGTCAATTATATGTATTTGCACTAACTTAAAATAGAAAACGCAGAACAGGGTAGAAATAATTAAAATTAAGAAAATAAAAAAAATCCTTCACTAATCTACTAAAACCTTTAGAATGTTAAATCATTTTCACTTAAAAATTTTAAAGAAACAATATTAGAAATTATCAGTTGAATTGTAGGTAATAAAGGATCGAAGACGAAATGAATATTTGCTTTAGAAAATATCAACCGATGAGGATGTAATCCTGCAAAAGTAATGCGCGTAATTTTTTCATTGGGCATTACAATATGGCGACCAAAATATCATTCACATTGTGTTGTGGCTCTTGATTAATATAATTTTATGGAATCACTAAAAAGTTCACTTTTATCTACTCTCATGATTCGCTTGTATCGACAGCTCTATTACCAATGTCAAGGTTTTCTATCATCAATTTTTTTTGTTTCTATCCCATGTGATGCCATTGGATAAAATTTCCTCCTCCCACTGTATATGTTCATTGGCAACATGTTTTTTCGAGTGAGCTATAACAACAAACTAATGTATGTCAGCTCGTGGGTATTTAGCTTCTTGATCATTTTGGATACAGATAATTGAAATTGTCAACAAAAATTTCAAAATGAACATCGAAGTGTATAAATTAAATTCTGTGTTTGAAATCTATGTATTGGTATTGAACACGAGTGTGATCAGGGTTACAGGTTTACATTAAAATAATAAATTTGTGATAAATATTTTACCTAATTTTTGTACCTTTTGCCAATCAAATTACAGTTTTCATTTACTGAAGTAGCCCAAATTACCCTAGACAGTTATGTTCATTGCAAGCGGAAGTTTACAAGTGGAATATCTCATCCAGTATCATGTTTGATGCTATTTTGAGGCTGTTACTGTAAGAGTCATATATTATCCTCCTATTATAAATTCAAGAACAAGTATTATAACAGGAAAAAAATGTGGAGAGGCATAACAGAAATTATTAATAGTTCCTATTCTGCCTCCACATTATTTATAAGGGAATGTTATTAATAGTAATTTGAATTATATTAAAATAATTTAAAATACACACATATAAAAATGCAATAAGAAGCAGAGTGGAATTCAGTTCGGGGAATGTTTGTACGGAATAAAGCATAAAGATATCGAATCTGGTCATTAAAATGTCAAATTACCCATTGATTTCACGTTTCAAAATGATTTTGCATAAAATGTACATTAAAATTCAATTATTTCATATCTGCTTCATATTACGGAACCCTATTATACACGAAACAAAATTCTGTTGGTTCTAGGAAAACTTTTTTAACAGTGAAACATTTTCTCAATGTGAGCACGAGACCAAGAGAGAGGTTTATTCTCGTAATTCTCAGAAAAAAGATATATAAGGTTCAAAAATATATCAAGACCAGGCTTTGTAATGTGAATAATGTTTCATTTGCACTACAAATATATATTATTAGAATTTTAGTTCTAATTTGTTTTGTTTAATAACTGTCAAATGTATCCTTTAAATCATCTTTCCCACCCATTTTCAGTGAAACACACTTTAGCGTACATAGGTTGGATATATAGACATTTATTACTATTAATATTTCTGTAAAACATGTTCCATTTTTTAATAATACCTTTTTTATTAATATAGATTTCATTAAGGAACAGTTATGTTTAACAATGAATGACATTAAAAAGTGATTTTCTTTTTAAATCCACCAATGAGATAATTTTTTTTGTTGAGAAACAAAGTTGATCATTATATTTGTAAATAAATGTATGCTTTAAGGATAAATATATTTGCCAAAAAGTGACATTGTTGTAAATAATAAAATTATACCATTCTTAAATTAAAATTTCAAAAATTTCTATTGCTTATAATTTCTAATTTTTTTTTTAAAATTGAAAGCTTCTGAGTACATAACATTAATAATAATAAAAAACATTTTACATATTTGTATGCTTCGAATAATTTTGTACTAGAAAAGTTTAGTTTATTTGTTTTTATAAGATCTAATTCCATCTGCATCATAAAGATTTTTTAAACTACACTCTATAATTTATGTATGCTATAAGCTACAATTGTAATAAAATGAACGAAGGATGTTAAAGTAAGTTATTTTTTGAAATATCATGAAATCTCCTAAAAGTTTGAAAAGTTATTACTAATGCACTAATAGTATAAAAACAGCATCGATTAATTTATTTGCTGTAATATTTTATTACTACACAAGTTAACATAAGATAACTTTATTAATCTATATTTAATTCATAGAAATATAAAACATGAGATAGACCTTATACACAACAGTATTTTCAACTATTTCAGGTACCTTACGAGATAATTATAATCATAAAACTCTTGTCTGAATGTAAATGTAAGTGAATTTGCTTTTTCCTATGAGACCATCTGTCATATGCCTAATTATGAAGATCAGTTGCTAATATTCCTATTAGGATCATGTTTTTAAGAGGAAGATTTTGATATATTTTTGAAATTCTCTTCAGTATTTCGAGAAGTGCATATTTTAAGTTGTTTTTAATTCTTATATTTTATATATTTCAATGTAAAATATTTTTCAGATCACAATAATAATCAGTTAATCGCTATTCATATAAATATCATAGATTTTTACTTTATATCATGCACACAAACTTTTGTGAGGGTTTAATTCTATAATTCAAAGCATTCTGCTTATTTCTTCATTGATATTTTTTTAAAAATCACCTTTAAATTTTCAGTCAAATTATTGGTTATTTTACTGTTTTACTATCTTATTTCCTCAATTTTTTGTTGACATCTGCTGTCTGATGAAACTTATATCCTGGCAAGAGATTCAGGAAATTTAATTTGGCTTCATTTTTATTTAGTACCCTTAACGTGAGGCATCTGATCTTATTCCCTAGTAACAAAGAAAAAGCGCAAAGATTTTGGTCTCCTATTTATGTTTAATGGAGGGAAAATGCGCCCTTTATTGTATACAGTCCTAGAATCTTCTCTTTTTCTAAGACATTGGTAAGCAGCAAATGCCATTTTAAGATTTCAAACGTCTTAAGAATGAAGGCCGCTTATCTCTCTTTAAATGTATTTTTTTTTAAAAAAAAGCACTCAGAATACACTGATGTAAAGAAATTCCAAGACATTCGTATATTAATAAAAAGAAATCGTAGGAAATATAATGTTTAAAAAATAAATGCATTTATCTTTAAAATTCTATGTATTTCTTATAATATAGATCTATTATGATAGGAATTTATTCAAAAGCTCATAAGAAAAGAAATCAAATAAATGGTAGATATTTCAAGTTTGGATGACATATAAATCTTTAGTTCTAGTTATAGAAACAAAACTAGTTGGATATCGATTTTAAGTTTGAAGAGCAAATCATTTATTTCGAGAGACAACCTTAGTACTTGTAGGATCTCAGGCGTTCTTTATGGCCGCAATTTAGTTATATTTATGACCATAATAATGAGCCAATTTAGACACATTATTCCTGAAATTTTTTTTAACGATACTTGATTAAATGGTTTTTAGTTCAAGAAATGTACAGAGAAATTGCTATATTGACAAAATTAATTACTCAAAATTGAAATAAAGATTTTTCCAGTTATTTAGTTAGTTAATTTTGTAATTTATTTATTAATTAAAAATATTTTGTTTCTTATATTATAAATGATTTTTTCTTTACTTTGTTGTGAAAATTAATTGAATCTAAAAGTTTCTTTTGTATATTAAGTGTCAATTTTTGCATTTTGATATCATTGTAGGAAAATAAAATTAAGTTTAAATAATGATTAGCTTGAACACGCAGAAATCTAACGATGGAATTAAAAAGTTTAATAACTTTAATGATAATGATAAGTTTTCTATAGCAGATATAATTATTCACTGTGATGAATAAAACATTATTCTAAGCTAATATTTATTTGTTTTAAAGTAAAATGTATTATTCATTCATTCATTTAAGAATTTATTCATTCATTCATTTAAGAAATTATTCATTCTTGTTTTTTTGGAAATAAAAGGGCACTAACATAATTAATTTAAATTTGATCACTAGCGTGTATAATTATGATAATGTAAAATAATATTTGGAAATTCACTGAGCTTATACGAAAAAGCTAACCGACTTTTACTCAATTGAATTATTTTCAAGAGCAAATTAAGTATTAATTTGTAAGTACTTTGATAGAAAATTTTAATTGCACTGATTTGTTAATATAATATTAGATCATCATTTTTATTTTTTAGAATACTTTACAAATTCATACTAAAAGTTATTTACTTCTCTCTTATAAGAGAAGTAAATAACTTTAGGAATTTTTAATTTAACTGAAAGTAATAAAGTATATATTTGACAAAAAAAATTACAATTTATGAATACACTTTTATGCATTTTGTTTCATTATTGTAATAAAATTCATGGTTTTTGTATCATTAATTTTAAATTATACAAACGTGAAAATAGTTTTTTTTTGTGTGTTACCACTTGAATGATGCATAAAGGCAATTTAAAAATAAACTGCTTTTTTAGGAAACCTTAATTGGAAGTAATTCGAATCTTATTGGCGCTAATTCCTTGCACCACAGAGAACATTTATGTTTTCACAATTCCTGTCTTGAGTCACAGTGTCATATATTTTTATTCTATAAGAAATGAGAAAAAATTTAAATTTTATTAATGAGCTACTCGTATGCACAGTACTTTTTTTAAGCATTTTATATTAAATGTATAAATAAAATTTAAATGATAATTGGATTCTTGAAAAAACAATGTATGGAAGTTTGTTTTTACACGAATGTAAATAATGAGAGACTAATTATATTTAGATTTGTAAACAATTAAGATAATGGATTATTTAAATTCATGAATAATAGTTTATTTATAATTTTTAAATAATAGTTTATTTAAATTCCTTTTTATTAACGTTTCTGACAAATTTAACTCATTTATATATTAATGCAAAAAGTGCTATTTTTAAAAATTTTTGTCATTGTTTTATAAAAGTTATATTTAATTATTTTGCATCAGATTGAAAAATTACAAAACCATTTTTTATTACTATTTGAAGGTACTAAATTTTAAGTTCATTTTTCTCTGTGAGACATTTTCCAATATTTTCAAATTAAGATTTATATAATTTAAAGTGTAACACATATAAAATCTTAAATTTTAACATGAAGAGTTAAAAATAAATTAAATTGTTTTGTATTCAATATTTATAAAAATTATATAATTTTTTCATAAAATTATGATTTGAAAAATGTTTAACTTTGTTTTCAAATAATATTTATAAAAACGTGTTAAAAAAGTTAAAAGTAAAATTTTAAATATTCTTTATTGCTATAAATAAAAATGAAATCTTATGATAGATATACTTTAAGTTATAAAAAGTTACCAACATCAGTTCAAATCATATTTTGTAATTTAACTTTAAAATGTTGACATTTCATTTTTTGCATCAAATTCTAATAGTATAATAACTTCATGTTAGATATTATAGGTAAGAAATAAAAAATATTGTTATAGACATATAATGAATACATAGAATAAGTATATTACGCGAAATACCTAGAACTACACAAAATATAATCTGTGACGATACGCTATTGTATATTAAATTAAGCATTTGTTATATATTATCGATTTTATTTTATTATTTAACGCATTTTCTAAAATTAAACTGGAATAAAATTTGATCACATAATTTTTTTAGTAAGCAATAAAATTTTGTTCCTTTTTGAAAATTGAGCTTTCAAAAACATTCCTTTTTGAAAGTGCAATATTCAAAAAGGAATGTTTCTTAAACATTATGTTCGAATCCAAAATGACTGTGATATATAATTTTGCAAGTGAAATTTCAGTTTAATAAGACACGTTAAATTTTCAGAATATGTTTACCTAAGAAAACTATTTTATTTCCCTATTATCATTGTAAATTATATCAACAATTTGAAGGAACAAAATGAATTTTAAGATAAATCATGAAGTCTATAAAAATTTTCTTTAGTTGTAATGAGTGAACCTCATATACTTCGATTTGATCAAATAAAAATTTAGTCGATTATGGTTAAAAAAATTTTGTTGCTTCTGAAATCAATTTACGATCGTGACTGTGATTGAAGACAGTTAAAAAATTGGAATATTATTAAATTATTGCGCCTTTGAAGATATTTTTCTCATGATAACGTGCACATTTTTTGAAAAATCAACTTTTCTGATTTCGATTACATAAAAATTAGACAATTGCTAACATTGTAAAAATTTTGAAAATAGACATGTGATAGACAAAAATGTTTTATTCGTGTAAATTTTTATTTAACTTATGCTTACTTTATTTTTTAATTATTCAATATCATAACAATTAAATTTTGAAATGTCGGGGATTCCATGATTTTCACGTAGGAAAGCTAAAAAATTCTTTTTAACCACTCAAATAATGTAATCACTAATGAGAGTTTTTTTCACCAAGTTCACACAATTTAGGACAAGAAATTAATTTCTTTCTTTTTCACGGCGCATAGATTTATGCTTCTTCATCTTGTACTCCTTTCAAATAATTTGATGTTTCTTTTTTAATTTGTTCCATTCTGAAAAAGCAAAAGTTATTACTGACATTTATACATTTCAAATGATATACATCATTATCACTAAAACTTAATTATTTTATCCAGAAATAAATTGATACCAAGCTAATTTATAAAAATTCAGTTCTTTACTGTAATATTTTTAAACTTTTGTTACATATAGCATAATGGTACAAGTAATTACTTAGAAAATTTGTATTGAAATGAAAGTTTTTTTGTTGAAATACAAATTTATAGAAGTAAAAATCGATGAATATATCAAAAAAATTAATTTCGGTTTTAAGAACTATAAGCTATAGTAATGAAATCACACACAGAATAATTTTACCATTCCAGTTTTTCTACCCTAAAAAATTACAGTTATTCTTAATTTATTAAAAAAAAGTGTTTGGATATTTTTAGTAAATGTGGAAGTAAATTTTAATTTAGGGTTGATATGAATTAATTTATGGTTGGTATGTAATTTTTATAGCATAGAGAAAAAAATAATAGAATGGACATGAAATAACGAAAAAAATATTCTTCAATAAATGCGGTTAATTTGTTTCATGACTAACGCGATTAATTCTGCGGTTAATTTGTTTTCAGCTGTTCTAATAAATTTGATAATCAGATGTTAAATTTTAGAAATCAACATCATATTTTATGAGTTTTCTTGAAATTTATATTTTTGTGCTTAATGTTATCTACTCATTTAAGAAAACAAGAAATATTAAAAACAAATGAAGGTTCTTCAATTAAAATATTTTTATTTAATCAAAAGAGTGATAGTGAAATATATTCAGATGATTCCAAAGATATGACTATAAAATTAATTTTAACTCTTAAGGCTTTTTACGTGTTTGTTTGCTTTAAAAGTGTTAGAAATATTTTAATAAAATATTACTCTTTTAATTCAAGTAACTATCTTTCAGAGAGACTTACATCAGCAAAGCAACTAAATTGGTTGTACTCACATATGTCAAAATTCATTTAAAGCATATTCTGGCAAAGTGAGAAAATTATATTTCCTTTATTTAGTTCCACAAATATAATATTTTGATCAAAACAACGTTTGGGACAATCAGAGAGCCTAGAGTCGTGAAAACTATATATTTTAAAGAAACTATGTGAAAATAAGGAAGCGTAATTAGATGATAACGTGCTGAAACTTAGTGAAGCGGAAGTGTTGAAAGAATAAAGATCAAAATATTTCTTATTTTTCTCAGCTCATAAATCATGGTTCAAGCAATAGAGAAAACTAAGCAATAAGAAATTAGCACTGCACACCATTTTTTGAAACCAGTAATTTTTTAATGTATAAAAATGTTACCGAAACATATATCTACTTTTAAAAATATGAGGTTTTCTAACATTGTTTTGAAAAAGAAATGTCTCTGTACAAAGTACAAAGTTCAATTTCATTGAATGGGTTTATTTTATGGGAATGTAGTGGTATAAGTTAAATTAAAGATATAATAGGTTAAAAATTATATACAATACCTTAAAATTCTAAAAACAGCTTGGTTTCGTTTAGCACATAAACGACACTTGTAGTTATTTGTTTGGTAATTTTGTTTCTTAATTTATTGAAATTTTCTGATAATCAATCATATCATTATGATTTATCATGTTAAAAAATAATTGAAAAAATATTAGTATTGCATGTTACGTATTGTGATTTATCTTTAGTGAAATATAAGCTACTTTAAATTTTCCGCTTCATTATTTGTCATTATTAATTATGTTTCAAAAAGAAATATGATGAAACAGCACTGAAATGAGTGATTTTTGGATAATGATATGGTCATCAAAATTTAAACTAAGAATTATTTTTAAATTTAACTTTTACTTCTATTGCATCCTTTATGACAAACTTCATTATTGTAATTTAATAGATTAACAGTGAGGGGAAAATGCAAAATAGAATATTAAAACGAAGATTAGAAGCACAGTATGCGTGTGTGTACATTCCATTTAAAAACAAAGATATAATTATTAGAATAGACTGTTTCACCTCAAAAATTTAAACAATAAATAACATTAATTTATTTTGGAGGAAACAACTGTATCATGGAAAATAAAATACACTACTGGCCATTAAAATTGCTACACCAAGAAGGCGACAAGCTACAGATGTGAAATTTATACGAAAGGAAGAAGGTGCTATGATATGAAAATGATTAGCTTTTCAGTGCATTCAGACAAAGCAGGCGCCAGTAGCGACACCTACATTGTGTTTAAACGAGGAAATTGTTCCGCCAGTTCCTCATACATAAATTGCATTTCAACGTTGTTGCCTGGTGAAAAGTTGTTGTGATGCCTCGTGTAAGAAGGAGAAATGCGTACCAGCACGTTTCTGACTTTGATAAAGGTCGAATGGTAGCTTACCGGGATTGCAGTTTATCTTATCGCAGTATTGCTGCTCGCGTCGGTCGAGATCCAATGACTGTTAGCAGAATATGGAATCGATGGGTTCAGGACAGTAATACGGAACGCCATGCGGGATCTCAACGGCCACCTATCACTAGCAGACGAGAATACAGGCATATTATCCGCAAGACCGTAATGGATCGTGCAACCACGTCACGAGCCGTGAGTCAAGAAACGGGGTCATTTGGAAGACAACAAGTGTCTGCACGAACAGTTCGACGACGTTTGCAGCAGCATGGACTCTCAGCTCGGAGACCATGGCTGAGGCATCCCTTGACGCTGCGTCATAGACAAGAGCGCCTTCAATGGTGTGATCAACGATGAACCTGGGCGCACGAATGGCGAGACGTCATCTTTTCAGATGAATCCAGGTTCTGTGTACAGCATCATGATGGTCGCATCCGTGTTTGGCGGCATCATGGTGAACGCACACTGGCAGCGTGCATTCGTCATCGTCATACTGGCCCATCACCTGGCGTGATGGTATGGGGTGCCATTGGATACACGTCTCGGTCACCTCTTGTTCGCATTGACGGTGCTTTGAACAGTGCACGTTACATTTCTGGTGTGTTACGACCCGTGGCTCTACCCTTTATTTGAGCCCAGTGAAATCCTACGTTTCAGCAGGATAATGCCCGACCGCATGTTGCCGGTATTGTACGGACCTTCCTTGATACGGAACATGTTCGGCTGTTGCCCTGGCCAGCACGTTCTCCAGATCTTTCACCAATAGAAAACGTCTGGTCAATGGTTGCCGAGCGACTGGCTCGTCACCAAACGCCAGTCACTACGTTTGATGAACTGTGGCATCGTGTTGAAGCTGCATGGGCATCTGTACCTGTACATGCAATCCAGTCTCTGTTTGACTCAATGCCCAGGCGTATAACTGCTGTTATTACTGCCAGAGGTGGTTGTTCTGGGTACTGATTTCTCAGGATCTATCCAGCCAAATTTTTTGAAAATTTAATCACTTGTTATTTCTAGTATAATATATTTGTCCAATAAATATCATTTTGTTATCTGCATTTCTTCCAGGTGTAGCAATTTTAATGGCCAGTAGTGTACTTTAGATGTTAAACATATTTTAAGTATTGAGTTGTTCGGAAAGTAATTTCGTTTTACTCACCTGGATAAGTTTTTCCAGTAAAAACCAACCATTTTATGAGTGTAGAATCACGCTACCACTGAAAAGATGGCAGAAAGTATTGGATTAAAATTGACAATATACAATTGAATAAAGTTTTTGTTAGTTATACGTATTCCAGTTTCATAAAAAACGAAATCACTTACCGAACAACCCAATACTTAGAAGAAGAAAAAATTATTATTTCCTTTCAATAATGTCATCTATTCGTGTTCAATTTAGTCCTAATAAATATAAATATTGCTTATGCTTCACACACACACAAGTCAAAAGTTTCGTATAATAATTTCTGATTATTCACACGTTCATACTCTATTACCGTTCAAAAGTTGCTTATAAAAATTTTATCATCATTCCGAAAATCTTTTTATCAGCTTGAAAAAGTTAAAGTTTTAGAAAAACTTAAAATATTATTTATTGCAATATTTCGCTTAATTGTTATATAATTTCTATTTTTGATTTCATTTTTAATTTACTATTCTGGTAATTAACAAAAAACAGAATAATCATCTCATTTGAAATGTAGAAGATTTATCTTAAATCATCAATATAAAAGATATACTTAAAAAAGCTGATTTTAGAAACTTTTTTCTTTCATAATGAAACTTCTTTTATAAAGTTTTAGCATAAAATTATTTTTAAATGAGCATAAATTAAAATAATATTCCTTTTGGGAAAAAGTAATTGCCATTTGTTACATTACATTACTTGTAACAAACCGATGCAAAAATTCAGATTCATTTTTTCGAACTCCATTCTTTGATTTCTGCTTGAGTTACTGTTCCGTTTTTTTAAGGTAATTGAAAAGAAAATTTTCTACCCAAAAATCCAATTAATGTTTATGGTTCACAAAAGAAATTTATGGGTGGGGTTCAGAATTGAAAAATTGCCAAACTTGATGAGAAGGATCGAAGAAAAAGCTACTGGTTCAAATCTAGTGTATAGAAAACGTAAGCGTATATATGTGTTTGAATAGAGAATAAAGAAGCAGGCTGGATGAGGTCATATGGTAAAATTAATTGTTTCGTTTGTTTTCACACCTCGTCAAGTTTTATGGTGCCTTTTTTGTAGAAATTGGTTGATTTCAAATTCGCTGCATAAAAATCAGTAGACGCAAACGTTAGATGATGGAATGGGATGGTAAATTAAAAAGAAATTAGAAACTGGTCGCTCTCAAATCCAAGTAAATTTCGAAAATTAAAAGTAATGCGAAGCATTGTCTCCAACTTATGGAAACAGTTTCAGGATAATGAATTCGTCTAGAGAAGAGACTGACCAAGAGAAAAGAAGATCAGCAAAGATTGTCATTCGTCAATTATCATGACGGGCATGCCACAGATTTTTAGTTTTCTCATGACTTCTATGCAGCCACAGGAAATCAAATTTGAAGGATTATTCTTTCCAGAATGGTTTATAAGAAATCATTGTTTGCTAAAAATTTTACTGATTGCATTCTATTCCCATTTGCTAAGAAAAGAATACGCTTACACATGTGGAGAGAAAAATAGGGTTCAAATATCTCTTAAAGATAAGAACATAAATCAGTGGTTGACCATTCTCTTAACTGGGATGTTTTGGTTTACTCTCTTACTATGGGCTTACTTCTATATGAAGAGGACCAGAGAACCACTACGGAAATATCGACATTTTAAATTATTTTTTTAAAAACCACTACAAAGGATCACTTTAAAAAAACCCTGTGTTACCACTATATATTAGAAACAAGCATTATGACTGGTGCGAGGTACAGAAATGAGCTCATCGATGCCCATGTATATCTCTTCTGGGATGCAGTTGTCCTTGATATCACTTTAATGAACTATAACGACGACCGCAAATAAGACAGCCACACTAGGAAATCTTTTGAAAAGAAAAGATATTCTCTGGACTGCATTGCCACCCAGATATCAAAACTGAAAATTGGAAAAAGAGTAAATGCAAATCACTACCTCCATTGATCATCATCCAAGTTCTGGATACAATGGTGCTAAACAAGTAGCATAATTTGCTATAATAACTCAAAAATTGCATTATTTTCTAGATGATTATTTCAGTGAAGTTTTCATAGCCTAGGTTTGAAACATATTAGATCACTGCATGCTTTTCAAAGAGGTATTGTAATTGGTGCGAAGTATTAGAATGAGATAATTTAACTTTATATTTACCTTTTCAAGAATGCAGTTGATCCTGATTTTCTTTTCATAGAAGAAAACGCTTAACTACATAGAGCTAATTTAGTTGATGATTTTCTGGAAAGAAAAGGTATTGTTGAGATGGATTGAGCAGCCACATCTCCCAAGCCTATAGACCTAGTGTATCTACCCTAAGAATATCAAAGTTTTAGATACTTTAGGGGAAGCTCCGATGGCTATGGTATTTAAGAATAAAAAATTGAGTCATCCAATCTTATTTGAAAATATGCAGATAAATGGGACTCATCGTGACGTAATGAAAAGGCTGCACTCCTTAGAGTGAAAGATCTTGGGATCGATTTCAAGAATTGTTGGATAATAAGAAATAATTGCTTTTTTTCTACACTTTACATGAGTATCTCTTGAGATAAATGTTTAGAAGTTTTCAGGGTTTCTTCCCTGACAATGTGTAAATACGCCTCTATATCTAAGAGGATGTCCTCTTGGGAAGTAATAATATTCGTTTGATCTTTAAAAAAAGCCTTACAGATCGGTAATTAGTCTGATCAGTTCTGGGATTCAAAATATCACTACCCCTATATATACTATATATTGCAAACACATTATCATTATATATGTTACTGACTTACACTCTGTTTAAAAATCAAAAGTTTTTACGAGAGATCCTGATTTTAATCCTTGTAAAAAAACGAAGATTAAAATTAAAATTTGCTGTAGAAGTTTTATTATATTTTTAAAAAACGTAATTTGATTTTTCGCAAAATTAAATTTTCTAGAATCTAATTGAACTTCTACGTTTTTTATTGTCATTTAAAAAAAAAATATGAGACTTACTAAACTCTTTATAATGAACTAAGGACTCATTATAACAACTTATTATTATCAATATTTTGATTCAAGAAATGAATGAAATGTTTCAAAACTTATATAGAATTCTAAAATTTGCTTTAATTATTTTATAAAAATGCAATAAATATTTACATAAAAAATAAAAAGTTATTTTCATTGTATTCAACAATATAAAAAACATGTTGATGTAAAATAAGTTAGAGAGATATATTGTAAACAAGTGCTATGAGGAGGTGATTATTTTTATTACTAATTAATAAAGCAAATTTCTTACACAATTTCTTACTAAGGAATTAAATAATGTAAATAGTTTCTTTATTCAATATTCATTTCAATTTTTCAATTTTTTTGCTGTCTCAAAACAACACACACAAATGCACTAAGATAGTCATATAGTTTTTAAAAAGATCATTATAGAAAAATTTGTCATTTTTTATTCTTATATTCTTTGTTTTACTTTTCATTTTTAAATAATATTTTAGAGGGAGTTATAATAATAAACCACAGTTTATAACTATGAAATATTAATTAAGTTTCATGTTACTGAATAAACTTCCTTTAGCGGAGTTGAGTTTTTCTTTCAATAATCTTAACCACACTTCTGAGTTTTGAATTCAGTTTAAACTTATCAATTCTTACAACCAATACATTTAGCCAAGTTGTAATTAAATTTTAGAATTCTGAAAAAATGAATAAATTTTTTCATAGGATAGTTAGGAATTACTATAATATAAAGCAAAGAACCAAATTATTCTCAACTTAATATATTTGCGATCACTGATTCAAGTTTTTTCGTTAAAACAAAAAAGGTACTCAGCAGTAATTGCTTTTAATCTCTCTTTCTCTCTCATTTAAATATTCTTCTTACAATACTCATTTATCTTCCTTAAATTTAATCAATAGATGATTCTGTATATAGAAATTCTTATCATATGCTGAATATAAACCAAAGATGGTGTCAAGAAATATAGAAGTTATTAAGTAGTTTACTAATGAGTCAACATTCACTAAATTTTTTTCTGGTGTTTTTTCATTTCGTAGATGGATAAAATTTACACATGATAAGTAGTAATAGCGCTTGATTTGAAATGTGTAGGCACTAAATCATTGACAACTCTCGGTTACGTGAAGTATGGATTTTACTATAATCATTTGTTTTATTATTTGTTACATTGTATCACAAATAATCACCGGAATAGAGGAACATACACTTCCGACTTTTGCGGAAAAACAAGCCCCATGGTTGGTTGGACATGCTGCCAATCAAAATTTTCCTCTTCCAGAGAAAAGACACGTTTCATAGGATTTCAACATCTTCTAAAGACAAAAAAAAAAAAAAAAAAAAAAAAAAAAAAACCTCTTAGAATCTTTTCACATAGCAATTCAAGTCTCATTTTTACAAATGGAAGCAGAATATCGACAGAAAGTGAATATTGTTTTACAGTTTGTATCTTTTCTCGAAACTGAAGCCTGTTTTATCGATAGTATTGAAAACTGTCATGTTTTGCGCATTTTTTTATCAACAGTAAAAAGATGTTACATCTCTCTCTCTCTCTAAAAAAAACATTAATATACACAGAAAAGAAAGAATAATCGATATTTTAAAAGGAAAAATTAAAAATAAAGATATCATGCTGTGGTCACTGCATACGATAAAAAGTTGGAAAATATTGAAAACATGGAAATATTTTCAAAATTTTCCAATATTTGTTATTGCTTTATTCATTTTTAAAATAAAAACTATAAATTAATTTTTCTACACTTAGAACATAGAATAAGTTATTTCGTGGGATATTTGCTCTACAAAATTCAATACATTCAAGCATCATGTATACTGAAGGATAAAATACGATCGATATTTATAAAATAACGTATTCTTGATTTTTCTATGCATAGAATATTTTAGTTACATTATTTCCAAAAATTTCAAATGAAAAAGAAATCTTGAATATTTGTCACACCGCCATTTTCTAAATTGGATTCATATTTTGAATATTTCTTATATTATGTTAATTTATTGTTTACTTTGATTTTGTAAGAATGTGTTTGTCATTTTATATTAGGAATTTTTCGTGTAATTTATCTTACTAGGTTTTAAGGGATTTTAGTATAAGCCTATTTTTAGAATTTAATGTAAATGTTCCTGAAGATATTCATAATTAAAAATAGCAGTTTAAAAAACAGACTAATTGTTAAATAAATAAAAATGAGTTTACACATTAAGGAGAAAAATATCTAAATTTAAAGTTTCACTTCTGCTTATAAATAATATTATAGGAGTTTGATCATTTAGATTAACTTTGCCTGACAACCAAAAGTGATGTGCAGTTTGATAGATTCATACCAGCATTCACTTTTAAAGGTGTCCTGTAACAGAATAATTTAAAATAACGATCTGTACATATTAGAATTGCATTATTTTTTTTTCTCTTTCAATAAAGTCTCGTACTTAATAACTAATTAATTACAAACAATTGCAGAAATTTCTTCTGATAATAGTTATTTAGCCTTTCTATGTCTTGATATTTATTATTTCAGAAGGCGCTTAATTAATATGTTTCTGTTATTGCAAAATTCTTAAATACTGATAAATTATAGGTTTATCAGAATGAGTCACCATATTATTCTAAAGAGCTGAAAGTCAAAAAATGCTCGTGTATACATTTTCAGCTTAGACCTTTAAAAACTGTTTTTCTGCAACTGCTAATATTTGTAATCAATCAGCTATTAGTAAAATATTAAAATAATAAACTGAACTTTAAGTAACTGCTCTTATTTTCATTATAAAACTTAATAGTAAATACACGAAAACATTAAAGATCTATAAAAGTTTCCGCCAACTAAGAATTTTACAGGATATTAACAGTCAAATATATATCTTCATATTTTTAAGTGCCCATTTTAATTTAACTGAATTTAAGTATTTCAAATTGTCAAAATGATCCTTTTTGCTATATTTTTCAAACCCTAAAATGAAAATTAAAACAACCAAGTCAACGAGTATTTAGACTATAAGGAGCATTTTCTAATAATTTTATCGAAATTAAATAATAATATGTATATCTATATCTATATATCTATATCTATCTATCTATCTATCTATCTATCTATATATATATATATCTATATCTATATATCTATATCTATCTATCTATCTATCTATCTATCTATATATATATATATAGTACATTTTACGGATTTAAAATCATAGAACACTATTTACTTTGTTTAGACTAAATTTTGTTGTAAAATGCATAAAACAGATCGAATTATAATTACGATAAATATTATGCATTACTGTTATTTTATTTGTTTCAATGCTTTAATGTAAGAAAATTTATGTTACTAATATAGAATAGAATATAATCACTTAAAAATATGAATAAAAAACAAGTCAAATGAACGATATGGGAAAATAATTCTAATATGATATGATAAATCAAAGAAATGAATTCATTTGAAAATATGTTGTTTTCTTTTAGTTTTTCCGTAAGAAATAGTTATTTGAAAATTATAAAAAGCTTCAATTCCACTGTATGAAGTATATCTGATGGGGGTTTTCTTACGGAATTATTCACATACTTTCAAAATAATATTTTCACAAAATTTCTGCATTAAGATATTGTTTGAATTAATTTATCTCTATGCGATAAAGCAACTCAATTTTCAGCAGTAAATTTATCACAATTTATGCACGTTTTATTTTACTATTGAAGGAATAACTATAGAAAGTGAAACAAAATAAATAAACACAAGAAATTATTTTAAAAACAATATAAATATTTCATGGAAAGTATTGTAGGAAATCTTTTTGTTTTTCAAACATTAGTTTATCATAAAAATCTAGTACATGTCTTATAATATTTTATTTCAATATTGTACTAAGTTTAGAACAGGAGTTTATTAGTTAATCTATAATGAGTAAACTGGAAAGCTTTTTTGAGGCTGGTTTAAAATATTGCAGAATTAAGTTTGCCTGAAAGCTTCAACAGCAGAAATAAAATCAAAAGTGAAATAGAGTAATGATAAAAAATATTATCATAAAATAATTTGAAAAAAAAAAACAAAACAAAACAAATATATTACAAGAGCGAAAGGATAATGTGCTACATTTATCTAATACTAATATTATGCCAGGAAAAAAATAATTTAATGATATGAGTTATAAAGTAATATCTTGTATAACTAAATTGTACTGATGGCAGGCGAATCTGATTTGTGACATACTATTACTGTGAAGAAGTTACATATTTATACAAATGAAATTGGATTATTTTAATTTTAAGTTAAAAAAATAGTCACTTATTTTATCGATCTTTAAAAATTCTGCCTTTTTTGAATTTGTATTCGTTTCATTTATTCGTTACATATAATTGATTTTTTTAAGTTTAGCGGTATGTATGAATAACATATAAATCCGTTATATTTTCCAATTGTTTTCTCTTCGTAGAATGTATTAGCGATTACTAAAAAAGTAACCGTAGATTGATAAATAATTTTACAAGTATTAACTGATGATGAGCAAATTTATTATTTGTCACTAAGGGCTCATTTGTACTAATGATTCATAAAATAATATTTCAGATTGATAAAAGCATATCTTAGCAAAATTAATTTTCGCATGAAAAGGATTATTGAATTATTTTCATAACAAAAACAACCTTGCTTGTACAATTACTAAAATGAAGAACTCTGTTTTTATTTTTTTCTTAAAGAGAAATGATGTATCTTTTATTTTAAAAAGAACAATTCGGGTATTTTATATCAACACTATTTTAACCAATGTTTTTCTTTGCATTTTTTGTATTACTATAGTCCTTTTAAACGAGCATAATTTTCTATTTTCAAAAGTTCTTAACAATATGTAAGCATAATATGAATTAAAATGCTAAGTAGTTCGTAAAAAATAGTTGAATGAGCAAAAATGTTTTCTTTTGTTAAAAACCATCGAAAGGGGAAACGTGAAGACAAAAGTACATTATAACCTACCGCTATGTCAGCATTAAAAGAATAGGAAATAGAGAAAGATATGAAATGGAATAAGAAGAAAAATGATTTCTTTAGGAAATATTATTAAATTGACGGCTTATATTATAAAAAATGTTGAGATATATTTATTATACAGATAAATTTTTCTAATAAATTAATTTGTATGCTTATAATTATCTATCAGAAAAACAATAGACCTTTATTATTGTAAAATCTCATAAAGAAATACTAAAAAGTATATAATTAAATTAATAAATCCAGTATTTTTAAAACCAATTGATTAATTTCCAGTAAAAAAAACTCCTAGTTTTTTTAAACTAATGGTTTTCATACTTTATACACTTGCTGATAAAGTAAAACGCAAAAAGTTAAAACATAAAATCTCATACAGTATAAAATAGTTCGTACCTGATTCTAACTCCCCCCCCCCAGCTGCTTCAAGCTAACGAGAAGAGCCTAATATATGGGTTAGATACAGAAAAAAATGCTGTTGCTCAGTCAATTGAGGCAACAAAACAATTTTTCAAAAAGTAACAATGTTCATACTCATTTATAAATGTACGAAATTTTTCATGAGAAATCTATTATATTAATTGTTTTTTGATTTGAACATACTGTAATTGTCATTACCACCTCCTGCTTTACACGAATATATTTATAAAAAATTATATATTTCATATTGTAGAGCACAATTCCCTTGCGTTTCTTCTTGGCGTGGTAACTTTAATGACACACAAGATATATATAAAATGACTAAATATAAAACTTTAATGACAAGATATGTATATATATATATATATATAATTTGGATTCTTTTGAATTTGAATTTAGACTTTCTATTGAAAATATGGAAAAATATTTGATAAATTCATTATAGCAATAACAAATTACATGAGAAAAATGTTTTGCGCAAATCATGTATCATAAAAAATTTAAACTGATTTGTAGCTGCATGAAATAACTGTAGAATGAATTAAATATTTGCATGCATTTGTGTGTGATCTGTATTTATATTCATGAAGCTATAAATCTGATTTTAAATGTCTAGATAACGTTTACTTGTTTACTATATTGTAAATTTGTTAACATAATTCCATACAGTTACAGTAAAATTTTAAAATAAAACTCAATTGTGACATTTAAAAAATATTTTTAAATAGATAGTGTAATAATATCAGTAAAATGTTTGATATATCGTAAAATGTGTAAAAATATGAATATGATGAAATACGAAATTTGTAAATTACAAATAAATTTTAAAATTTAATTTTATTTTTAAAGGAAAAATAAGTTCAAATAAATATTTTCTACAATGTAAGTAATAAAATATAATATAGTTTTATGTAACTAAAGTCTTTGTTTATAATATTATGAAATGATGTAAATATTTTATGCTTATATTTCGAGCAGTTTCAGTAGATAATTTAGTGTTGCAAACATAAAACTGTAGCATTTTACGAATTTTGGATAAATTAGTTGAAATGCTAAATTTTTTTAAAGAATTAGAGCGTTGTAAGTAGAGTGACTGTGATATTCTGAGATAAATATTTTATTAGTAACTTTTATGGAATTTATTTAGCACTTTCATTTTGATGATAAGGGCAAAATTTTAAAACAAATGAATAAGCCACTTATAATATAGGATTATTTTATGTTTGAAAACACACAAGTTTTGCAGATTCATTGATGATGGTGATGATGTGCTCTATAATTGTTAGATTTAACTGTCACCAATAACATCACGTGCAGAAATCTAGAAGGATTTAAATTTTCAAATCCAAAATAAGGAATGAGCGGCTGGAAAATAAGCTTGATAACACACACAATTTTTAGATTAGCTTCAAAGCAATGTAGTACTAAAGCAGATATATAATAAAAACATAATTTTTTGTTACTTTTCAGGTTTAATTATTAATGATAAGCAGATTAATAGATTAATTTTATTTATACTGAAATGTAACTTTAAATGATGAATGCAAATTTTGTGTGAATTAAATTCTTTTTTTTTGTAACTAAATAGATATACATTTTGTGTTTACGATGAAAGTACAATTAAGAAACATAAAATGTTATGTTAATTATATTATCTAAAGCATTATCGTACTTATAATTTTAAAAACATAAATAAAATAATAAAGCTATTATTTACATCTACAACACCTCCATTTTATAATAAAAAGAAAGAATTTTTCTTAGCGTCTTTATATTAAAAATTACTCTCTTTACAACTTTTCTTTATTAATACTGCTCAGAAAAATCTTTGCAAAGTCATTTTCAAAATTACTTTTTTAATTTGCTTAAGCCACTTTCCGATGTATTAATATATTCTTTGTTGTGAAAATGAAATCCCAAAAAAGTATTTTCATCACTTTTTTTTATCGTACTTTTGTAACTTATAAGAATAAATTTAAAATAATTTAATGTACTGTTAAAATCTTAGTTTTGACAGAGAATGTTATAAAGTGAAAATCATAAAATATAATCATAGATTTTAGTGTTTTCAATTTGCAGTGTCAACATAAAATATTTCAATAATTCGAAGATACGAAGAATTTTTGGGTCATACAATATTGACTTTTTTCTTTTGCTAAAATAATCTGAAAGTAATTTTACGATTCTATGTTTCTGAAGTAAAACATTTCTCAGAATTTATTTTTATGCGTCAGGAAATTTAATAAATTAGAATTTATTGAAATGGAAATTATGATTAAAATTTTTGGAAACATCATTAAAATAATACTCTTTCTCATAACAGATAACGATGCATAATTAACGAGATACTTTTGATGATGGTCAAAAAAGATAATTTAATGTTTCTTAGTTACAAAATGAGAAAGTCGTGTTACTTGATAGCTTTAATACTGGAAATGGAAAATAAATGCTAGAAAAAATAAATATTAATTTTTTTACAATATTTTTGTAGATTTATTTTCTTGTGTTCAATGATGATGTTAATCTTATGATTATGATAACTAATCTATTATTCGCGTCTGCTATGTTCAGATCTCAAATAACTTAAAAAAAACCTATATATTAAAAGAAGTAATAATATACAGAGTTCTTTGATAACTTGATTTGGTAAAAGTTAAAATAGTTGTAACGAAGTAGTAATAAGTAATTTTATACTTTTGAAAATATTTTATTCACGTATTTAAAATTTTTCATTCCTCAGAAACAAACTTTGAATAGATTATATTCAAGAAATATAATCATATTTTTTTATTTCTTAGTGTTTGTTAGTTCTTTAATTCTAGCATAATTTAAATTAATTAATATTTTTGTTTTTTATAGAGACAACATCAAAATTTATAATTATACTCAAAAATATATATATCAAACATATATATCAAAATTATATTAAATAATCTAAATTTATATTGATTTATATTATACATATATTGTTGTCATAGAGTGTGCCATCTAGACTGGCATTAAGGGGTGTGTTGCTCTACTTTTCCAGTGAACCATATTTTGGGTGTGGAGTCAGACTTCCTCAGTACATACATGCCATATGTACCCTTTTATAAGGTAGGCAATCATTCTCAACCCACTCATACAAGGAAAAGACAAAGACAGGATAGATATATAGAGAGAAAGTACACCCCAAGATTCAAACCCAGGACCTCCCTATCCGCCGTCAGACACGCTGCCCTCTAGACAAATTGGGCGGCTATACATATATTATAGGGACTTAATGGACTTTGAAGACAATTGAAAAATGTGCAACATTTTTATATATATGTGATTTAATAAAATTTATTTCATATAAAATTTTTGAATAAGAAATTTCTTTATGAATTTGAAATGCTAATAAAACCAAATATTATAATTAATTATTATAGAATTATTAATAATGTTTAAATTTCCTGTTGATGGCTAAGTGGTTAGCGTTCCTAACTCCTGAGCTATTGATCCCGGGCTTTTTTTTCTGTCTGTGTTTCTCTGTTTTTTCTTCTGAGATGATGAATTAATGTGGTTCACCCTATAAATGTATTTGTGGTGATGGAGGTAATTCTACTCGTCCCCTTGAATTGGTTCACAGATGCCTACCAGGTAATGATAAATGAATAACAGTTTCCAGCCTTGTTGTAGGATGGTCATTTTTTAAGGATGGTTTCTGGGTGACTTCCTTCAGAGTAAGTCACCCAGAAACCATCCTTAAAAAATGTTGTTTAAATTTTAAATTAAATATCATGAAATTTAAATGATATTGAGTATTATATAAATTTTGTTAGTTTTTTCATTGAATTGGGTAAATTTATACAAGCTATTATGCGATGACTTACGAAATTTTTATGTTGCATATTAAATACTCTAAGTGAAAATTAATAGAGTATGTTTAGAAATATATCCGAAAAAAAGGAAGTATTAGTTTTGAATTGATGATTCTTCAAGCGATGATATAAAACTGCTTGATAAGATCTAATTGGACACAATATCAATAAGATCTAACATACCATCTTTACTTTATAAGAACTGTTTTTCCACCTCTGAAGCCAAACTGATAAACAAATGGTTAAAGTTTTGGTGTTAAGTTAATATTTTGTGCATTCAAATCCGGCTCAAGTGTGGACGTTTGTAGCGGTTTGAAATTCCTTTTAAACTGTAAGGGCTGGTTTAAGTAGCCCTAGGGTACAAAAAAAAAAAAGGACCATTGGATGATAAATAGACCAAAGATATATTAAACAGAAATAAAAGATAAATAAAATACACAAGTCTTTTCATGGCATAATTAAATGTTGCTTCACATGATTCTTTTTATCCGTAATAGAAAACGTTAAAACTTTTATCTTTATAGTAGTTCTGTTTAAAAGATTAATAGAAGAAACTAAAGTTGTTTTAAAGTATTATTAAGGATTGCATAGATTACTTATAAATGTTATGAAAGGGAGCACGATGCAATTTCATTAAAAATAAATTCAGATTAAAATGAATGAAGTTTTTTGAATGCTCTATACAAAAAGAGTTCATATTCTGATATCAAAGAACATACATTGCATATTTGTGTACTATTCATCTCCGTAAACATAAAGAGAAATATCTTAAAACATGTCACACAAAGCAAAACATCTTGCTTTATTTTTGATAAGCATTTGTCATCTAAATATCACATAAATTTTGATATAAATTGTGATATTAAATATTTAAATACTTCTAATGTGAAAATTCAAATAACTCTTGAGAAGTTACTACTTTGCATTAAGAATCTAGCTAATAGTTGTTAGATCAAAATTAGACGAACGAGAGAACTTTGCTTAATTCTCCTCTTTTGCAAATCTATACTACAATTTACAAGGAACAAAATTTCATCCTGATCTCTTTTAGAACATACATTCAAAATTTGAGTATTAATGTATCATACTTAAAGGAGTGGGATAATAAGTCATCATTGAATATTAATCTTAAAATTTAATCATTTATAAATCACTTGTCAGAAAACAAAACTGTTAATCTCATATATACACTCTACGTGCGTTTAATTTTATGCTATACATTATATAAATGTATATTATAATACATTATTTAGGTATATGTATATTATAGTATCTATATTCCATTTTCAAATTGAGAAAATTATCCTACACTCGTATCCAATTTATTGAATGATGATAGTATTTCGATAAAAGTATTCTGGAACAAAGATTTCATAAACGCAGTCAATAACATGACAGTTATATTCTAATTTATTTTACTGAGATTCTAGAAACCCACATACGTAATATCTGCAGCAATTTTTAATGATGTTCCACTACTTCAGGAATACATTCTGAGAATTTAGCTTTATATTTATTATTAAATACCTCGCAATTTTAATTGTATTAATTTTATTAAAGATCAAAATGGTAAAATGTGTATTCCATATTGAGATAAAAAAAATACATCTCTAAACTGAATAACGTTTTTAATAAATATCAATTCATTTTATTAAATATAAGAAATTTATGTCTTGAATTCAGAATTGATGACCTTAAAATTTTCTTCTGTAGTCACCAGCAATATTAGGAAAATTGGATTTTACATATATGTACAATTTTGATATTTGATTTCATATTTTACCATAATTTCATTGATTCATAATAATTACAGTTGTTTGAATTATTAAACATGTGTTTGGTAAAGTAAGGTCTATCAAAGTTTTTGTGCCAGAAAAATACAGCCAACTCATATGGCATATTAGTCAAAGAGTAATCACCTTTATATATAGCAAATGAGATGTCATTACAGATTAAACTGCAACAGTTCTGTCAACGTTTCTTCATTCACACAAAGCAACAATAAAAAACTAAAAGAAAGTAGAACTTACATTCCTTTAAGTTTTTACTGCTGTTTTGTTCATTGAAAGTTGAACAGATCACTGGTTTGGAACTGGAATTTGTAATCAAGCTAAGCTAAAATATTTCCATCAAGATGCAAAAGAGAAAATAATTATCGTAAGAATTATATCTATAGAAGAAATAAGAAATTCAACTAAAAATAAAAATGATTTTACTTTATTAAATTTAAGAATAATCACTGTAGGAAGAAAAATGATGTCTCATAATTATATTTTATCATTAGCACTAAAATACACCACAGGATATTTGCGATAATCTGGGAAGCTATTTTAGGAAATCACGTTTTGTGTTACTGTTGGCAGTAGTGTGATTCTAATAATCCTTTATAATTACTCTTGGAATTTTAAACTTACTGGAGGAGAGGAAAAGAGTATAATTACTGTACCGAAATGCTGACTATGGTACTCGAAAGAGATTTATCAGAATAAAAAACAAAAATGCGAGAAGGAATTTTCCTAAAATTAAAAACTTTATTTTCAAAATTGTAATATTAAAAAAAAAGTGATTTACTAAGTTTTCGCACTTTTCTTAGAACCTTAAGTTACTTCTGAATTGTTTGTCCCACAGTGATATTTATGTCGAATAATTAATATCTGTTATGTGTAATGAATACTTATGTAAAGGATAGCGAAAATTCATTGAAGTCATTTTATAACTCAAAAAATAAAGCCAAATAGCAAAAAAATAAATAAATAAATAACTCTAACAAATATACATGATTTTGTAAACTGTGTATATGAATGAAATTAAATCTGCTACATAAATTTTAAAATTAGACAAGTGTGGAATTTATGCAATTCTAAAAGGAAGTCTTATTTTAAATGTATTTTTTTAAGAATTCGTGAGATTTTTTTTTCGGAAAACTTGTAATATCTTATGATGAAATTCTACAATAGTTATAATATGACGGCAAGTATCTTAACAGGACATTATAAAGTTATATTTGGAATATTTTCATACTTGTTTATGATAAAAGTGTATATAGTATGGAGGCTCATACTCAGAATGACGAGCCTAAAAGAAAAATATCTTCCGACTCTGTGAAAGGTATTGGTGACCTTCGCATAGAGCGTGAAAAGTATTGAGATTCAGCTTTTTTCATTTTCTCTAGCTGGACGCTTTTATCGCTTGACATTCAAAATCACTATACATTGCACTTTGAACTATTAAAAACGGAGAAAGGGAAGATTTCAAACAAAATAAAAGTCTAAGCTCTTATAGAAAATGAATTCAAAAGTAGATAAATGGATAAATGTATATCTTGCGTATAATGTAATTAATGAAAAAATATCGGAAGCAATGATATACGTAATATTGCAATAATTAAAATTTTCTCTTTTTAAAACGCTTTTTGTTACCTCCTTTTTTAAACTGGTAATAAAGAGTAAAATATATATAAGAAGAGAAAATCATATTACTAACATTTTATTTAGTATTTCAGATGGAAAATTGTATTAAAGCCTCTGAAGTGCTTCATTGAAGCACCTGTATGTTTGTAGATTAAATAGCATTTAGTTGTTGTTACATTAGGTATTTGTAGCTTATTTAACTTTTCTTCATCACTTGTTAGTATGGCACCATTGTCCTCTGATTCTATTTTGTAAATAACGCATTTTTATAGTCCACATCGTACTAAATTTTATTACGTTTATTAAATTATCTACACACACTTTGTAATTTTTGTAAGTCAGAAAGCATGTTTCAAATTTTGATAAGAATAATGATAACATTTTCGACTTTTAAATTATAATTATATGTTTTATGTATAAATTAAATATTTTTTAATCATAATCATGCAGTTGGACAATGTACGTTTTTTTAAATGCCGCCAAAAGAGTATCCATACGTATCCAATATCACAGACATCACGAATATCTATATATAGAACTGAGATTCACCTGAAAAGACAACACTTTATTTTATCTTTTGAATTTTTGCTAATTTTTTTCAATTTTATTTAATATTTGTATCGCAGACACTCTTTTGGGGAATTGGGCTAGTTTTTTAGATCCATTATTCTTTGCATTTCATCAAAGATTTTTTGTATTTCTTCTGCACAGTTGACGATATCCAACCTGAATAAGACATGGTACCTATGCTTCTTATTATTTTTTCTATGTTTTCTTTATATTTTTTCTATGTTATTCTTACATTCACGTTCGTTTTTGAGCACACCTTTCGAGACATTTTTCTTTGTGAAGTCTAGGAGTACCGAACTGAATGAATGTCATTGAATTGAATGATATTGAAATATTATTGAATTGTTTGTGCAGATACTTGTTGTCTTGTAAGCAACATCCCTAGATTCGAGCCTCATGACTCGACTATACGACCCTGTAAGTCATACGCTGTCATCTCATATGTTAATGATAGTTTGAAGAGGCGCTAAGAGCTTTCAGAGCATTTCGTGAAAATATTATGAATATATTGATTCTAAATTCTGAAAGATTCAAAATTCTTAAGAAATAGTTTTTTTTGTCGAGAGTTTGTAGGGGTTTAAATGAGTACTAGGAATTTAGACGGTGTTATGCATGATTGTCAGGAATACATCAAGTCTAAATTCTGCATTTAGTTACGAGATTTTGAACAAAAAGAGCTGTAATAGCACGGTAATATAAATCACAATCTTGGAGCGGAGCAATTTGACATGTGTAAAGGATAAACAATGTTTTATGTATTTTCTTGGCATACGAAATTTAATAGATCCTTTCGTACTCAATAACAATATTCAAATGCAATTTCTGTAAAGGAAATCTACCGCAAAATTGTTTTTGTACACTTTATAAGTCCAGTAATACCTGTCTGCTTTACTTGAAAAGTTAACATAACTGTACTACAGAATGCTATATCTGTCATGAAAATTTCCTGTGAGTGATGCACACCTCTTTCTTGCGGTTATAATTTTAAAGACCAATGATCAATATAAAGATATTAAATTTTAGTTTTATAACTTAGATTATTTAAAGCGCTATGAATTTCCAATTATTATATTAAGAATATTATACTAGATTAATTCATTTTAAGATAATGTTGATATTACCTGATCATTTAATTTGGAGCAATATTTTTGAATAATTAACCTATTTTAGCATATATTACATGTACTTTATGTATGTATGTATATATATATATATATATATATATATATGTGTGTGTGTGTGTGTGTGTGTGTATGCAGGTATATAAATCAACACGTTTAATCTACGCATATTTATGGAAATTTTAACTTATTATATAATAATATACGTATCCAAAACTATTATTTAAGTTAAAACAATCATTAGTTAATTTCTCGATTGGTTTATTTTTATATACTTTATAAATATTTAAAATTTTTTTAGCTTAAGGTTTTTTCTTTTAAATTATACCTTTCTTAATAATGACATTATGACTTAGAAATTTGTTCCTTAAAAGTGCACAGTGATTGATTATTAGAAATCATACCAGAATTTCTTTCTGAATTTTTAACGATTTTTTTTCTATCGTGAATGTTTATTTAAATAAAATATAGATGTTTTGAAATTTTCAATACCAACTTGAAATGGAAATCAAACTTTTAAGTTTTCTTTAAAACTTTTTCATAAAAACAAGATTTCATTCGACCTGAGAAAAATTTTAACAATGTGTCCAGTGTTGCTATAATATAATTACTATAATGCTCGACTTTCTCTTGTTCATAATACTTTTTCCTTAGGTATATTAATGGAAAGATATTAAATTTTCAACAAATAATACATTTCTGAAAATGTTAAACCATCCAAAGTACAATAAGAAAATTAGATTTTATTCTATTAATACGATAAACTATATACATTTATGACAAGATGAACAATAGCACGTTTCATAAGTTAATTTTTATTGCTGCCTGTGTATAACGGGTCGATAACTTGCAGTGTCTATAGTAAACATTGTTTGTTTCTCTTATTGAGTTTTTCAAATGGTTTTGGGTAACTTGAGTCTCAATAATGTGTTTCCATCAAAACTATAAGCTGTTAATTCTATTATAACCTAAGAATAGGCTTGCAGCATAAACCTTTCAAAATCAATATAATGGGAGACATGGTCAACAATGAGTGGCGGAGAATTTTCCCCAAACGAGATTAGGGACAAGGATTTGTCTACTTTGTAGACGGGTCTCCAGTGACGAAGACATTTATCTCCTATGACAATATTTACATTTTATTCCTAAGTATTGTTTGTCATCTTTACTCCTGAGGCTGCACTTTTATTCTCGGAACTGACATTCGAGGATCATCGAACTGGTGTTATTATCTTAAGTACAACCATCAGCCTTGAAGATCGACTGGGGTCAACAGAGGAATGCTTACAGAGCCATATCCTTTAGAGTTGTTTGTATGATATGGGCTTTTGACGAACACTATCTTGTAATTGAATTTGCAATATGCATCGAGTTAGATAAAGTGAATATGTGATTAAATAGCGTTAGTGTGCGTTTATAAGAAAAGATGAGATTTTCAAGTAGAAACGTTTGAAATATTTTATTAATATTATTTTTGTAAAAAGCGATAACTGAAAAAACGTAAATATAGTTAATTACTTATAATGAAAAAATACTGTTTTAATTTAAAATCAGTTTTTATTATTTAATAAATTAATATATTTTCTCTTTATTTTGATATCAGTCATTATATACACGTAAATATATTTCTTTATTTTAATGGAAGAAATAAATTTTATTTAGAGAATTAAGGATTTATTTAACTAAAACTTATTAGAAATTATTTCGATCATTTTATTTCATTTTTTAATTTGTATGAGGGAATTTTTACCTCTTTTGAAATTAAACATGTAGTTTCACACATTTCTTTTCTTTGTAGTTTATAACCATTACTTAATTATAATTTGTCTTTATATCTAATATTGCGAAAAAAGCTAATGACTTAAATTCAAATTAATTTAAATAACTTAGATGTATGAAACTTATTGAGCAATATTTAAAACATATACGAATATTCTTATTCCTTGGTTATAGACGGATATTTCACTTTAGTAAAACAATTTCAGATTTATTTGTTATTTTTATGCATTTGTTGAGGTTTTGATTATGCTTTATAATCAAAACCTTTTGTATTACATCTAAACTCTTATATGAGTATTTCTAAGAAAAGAATTATCAGTGAAAAATCACATTTAAAAACTAAGCATATAAATATGTGGTTTATTGATTCGTAATTATAAATACCTCTTATTAATTTGTTCTAACATTCCAGTCACCTATTTAATAGTACAACTGACTGCTTACTTGTACAAAGGAAAATTTATCTTATGTAGCTTGATTTTACTTACTTTTTTAAAAATTAACATATATCATATTTTCTTTGGTGGAGCAAAAATATGTTTAGTATGTTTTATAAACAAATTTTACAAAAAGTAAAATTTTAGGTCTTTAATTACTATCTAGCATAGTTCTACCATTATAATTACAGTTAAGAATTTTTTAAAGGAAATATTAAAAGACGATAAGTTTTTCAAAGACTTTAAAGTAATCAGAAAATTTCAAGCACTTGAATTTTGAAGCTTTTAAAATATGTTTATAAATATGTTTATATATTTGTCATACTTTTTTGCAACTGCATTCCTCAAAATATAATTTTATTAGCTTCGTTAAAAAATAATATATGCTGTAAATCATTCAAAAGTTTAATTTCAGTGTAAATGACTTTGATTTTTAAGATTTTCTTAGAGAAATGAATATTAAAGTCTATTAATGTTACTAATAAGTTCATTTACATATTCAAGAGAAGGTTTGTGAAAATTGTAAACTTGTAACACGAAAAAGTACCGTTTTCTTCTACGTTTAGCAAGGAAGCTTGCTTGATTGTCACTCAACCGTCATAGTTTTTTGCACACGTGGGCTAATTAGACAGGTACCTACTGTTTAAAGTGGATTCCGAACTACTACAAACATCCAAGTGCTTGATGGGATTCCAACCCATCAACTGTTGAATCGAAGGCAACAGTGCTAACCATTCGGCTAACAAATCGGCTGACAAGAATGAGAAATATGAGTGGCTTTCTTTGAGATCACTTCGTTTCTGGTATCTCTATAAGGGGTATGACAGTGTAATTATTATATTCATATTTAAAAGATTTTAAAATTTTATTGCATTTCCAAATTATTCTTTTATTTTTTGCGGAATCACATAATTCAAGGCATTAAGCTGTAAATTTTGAAACTAATTTTGAAAACTAATTCTAAATCTTTTATTTTTTTTATCTGTGATTTATTACAGTATGACTGTTTCCGACAAAAGGTATTCTCTCAGTTTGCTTATAGAAGAAAGTCTTATAAAAATTCAGTCTTATTTGAATAAATTTCCTTTTAACTCAAAATTTAGTTAAATTCAAATCATTAGCTAAATTCAATTCTTAATTTTAAAGTTAAATTCTTATTAAAATATCTATAATGAAATATTTATAATATTTACTTCAGTTATTGAACTCATTTGAAATTTTGAAAGAACTGAATACGTTTAGCAATATTTCTTACTATTTAAAATATTTACTGATAAGTAATTCTTTTTACATTGTAGCTAACTTATTCAATGACGTATATATTTTTTAAATTCTATTCTTCGTTTGCATAATGCTCAATGTTAGAAAGTAAAATGAACTTTCGTTGATATTTCAGTGTTTTACCAGGAGCGTAATGTAAAGTAAGTGGAAATGCTTGATAAAAAAGATTCTATATCTTTAAACTTATATAAATCAACGAGAAGAGAGCTTATCTATTTTAATTACAAATGATAGAATGATATATACACAAAATATGTTTTAAAGCTGATAATATTAATTTTCATAGATTTAATATTGTGCTGAATATTTGCATTAATTGATAACTCAAGTCCCCCTGAGCATTTTCATAATTATTTGATGAAATTCAAATTTGTCGAGTTTGTTTTCCTCTCTAATTTATTTCAAAGCAAAAATTGAGAATCTCATTCATTTAGGAACACTCATTCATTCAGAGGAAATTCACATAAATAAGAAATTTTAAAATATATTATGAAAGGATTTATCATTTTCCTATCTACAAAATAACTCGCAAATATGTAGCGAGGAAAATAGTCAATTAAACAATGGGAAATATATGTTTCAATGTATTAAGGAATGTATTCTAAATTTCTCATTTGTTGGGAGAATTCTATTGATGTTTGCACAAATCCTGCTGTAGTAAGTGAATTATACATTACAGCAGCAGCTATCTGTAAGAATTAACAGAAGTATAATTAAATAATCTTTGTTTTATCCAATAAAATCGATATTTGTTTTAATATTGCTATTATTTGTTTAAAAATAGTGAAAACATGAACCAAATAAAAATATTCAGCTGTAAATATATGCAGAGGATGAAATAAATTAATTGTAAAACAAAACGTTTCCAAAAAAAAAAAACAAAACATTACCAAAGTATGAAAACAAAACATTGCCAAAGTTTCCAAAAAAATTGAAAGTAATCCTTTCAATTTTTTTGGAAACTTTGGCAAAGGAGCAAATATAGTAATCAAAATACATTTTTTATTACATCTATTCAGAGAGAAAAAAACTGAAGTTAAATATATATTTCATATTGAATTTAATCGATTGCATTAAATGGAAATTTCTGAACTTCATTTAGTGGTATTATTCTTTTCTAAGACAAATTTATTTAAGATGACTTTTCACTAACTTATCAACAAATATTTCATAGTTAACAAATATTTTACATCTGGTTGACAACCTTATTCAATACAAATGAAGGAAAAAGTTGTACAAATATATTATTTGTATTGTATAAAGAAATAAGGATTAAATTACTTGCGAGAAAATTTTAATTTAAATTTTTATGAAATTTTGATTGATTATATTTTACCGTAGACAAAAAAGTTTAAAATAAATTTAGAGTAATAAGTAGATTAAAAAATTTAATACTAAGATTAGAGTGAATATATATGGCAGTTAAAACTTGCAGAGGGCAGGTAAAAATAACTTATAAGTCTAATTTAAATAATAGTGTGCGTTGACTTAATGTAAAGATGATGTTTTAACAAAGAATATAGAGATGAGACTTATGTTTATATATCTTTAAAACAGATTTGAAATTTGACTTAAATTTAAAAATAAGTATTTGATGTGTAAAATAAAGTGCTTAAAAATATGTATACAGAAGATAATAAGTAAATTTTGCATGCTGTTTTATGTATTTTTAATCTACCTTTTATTAAATTAAATATGTTTATTGTTCATATTTAAGTGAAACACACACACACACACTCACGCGCACAGGCACACACACACTCACGCGCACAGGCACACACACACTCACGCGCACAGGCACACACACACTCACGCGCACAGGCACACACACACTCACGCGCACAGGCACACACACACTCACGCGCACAGGCACACACACACTCACGCGCACAGGCACACACACACTCACGCGCACAGGCACACACACATATGAAATTTAAAACTGTAACATTTTGAAAACAATGAAATAATATTCAGCCAACTTTACTCAAGAAAATATTATGTCGTATTTATATCTTCATATAGTCTGTCTGCCATTCATACAGTGGCAAATTATACTCTCCTACCTACATCTATAGAATTTAACTGTAAGACCATCATTAACACTTTACTATCTGCGGGAAAGGAAATTACTTTACAATGGATCCCTAGCCATTGCGGCTTGCCTGGTAATGAAAAAGCAGACAATCTCGCGTAAGAGGCTTCTGTTTTAAACTCTCCTGATACTCCTACTGGCCTAAGAAATGTCAAACTCCTTCTAAAATGGGTTATCCATCAACAGCGAAAAATTTATTACAAAAAGAATGCAGTTGATGCCTCTTGGAGGACCCCTGCTGAGCTCATGTATTCCCAGAGATCTACCTAGATCTATAAGGGTCTCCTGCTTCAGGTTACTTACTGGGCATGATTTTCTCCAGAAACATCTATATCACATTGGGCTTGTGGATTCACCCGACTGCATTTTATGTAGGGAACATGTTGACATGGATGCGAGCATCTTTGGAAATGTTCTGCCCTCCAGGAAGATCGCACTTATTCACATTTCAAGATGCTCTCCACTCTTGGAGATACTTCATTTCTTTATTGGACTGCAAGACTTATTATGCTCGAAAGAGCCAACATAAGGACGTAATTAAAAAAATATTTTCATATAGCTTAATTTATGTAATCACAGATGGCAAGACTATGGCTTGTGGCGTAAAAAATTTTAATGATGCTTTTACTCACACAAAGTAACAAACGATTTTTCTTGTCACTTTGCTCTGTAAAAATTGTTAAATATAACGTTTCAGCTTAACTTTTGGAAAGTAAATTTAATATATTTAATTTAACTTTAATTTATAGCTGGAAGATTCAATCCAATTTAACAGCAGATATCCGAATTTTATCTTGAAATCAATATGGTTTCACCATTTAGAAAAGACCAAATGAAGTGTGAAAAATCTATTCCTTCAAAGAAATGAGAACAAAGTTCAACATGGCTTAGTGGTACGATTGAATTTTTTGGGAAGGAAAGTTGAAAACTAACATTTTTATAAAAATCACTATTAAATAATTGAAGATGGATGTTGCACACTTATCTATGTACATGTGGTGGGTGTTTGGTTGTTTTCCTGTGTTATGTTTCCTGTGATACACACACACACATAGATTTGGCTAAATATTTATATCTTGGAAATGTTATGAAAGGGATGTTGAAAACCTTAGAATAATCTTTAGCTGCAAACCAAAAGACTTGAAGAAATGGAAAATTTAACAAAGTATTATATCTTTCGGCATCATAGATTATCGAAACTCGGTTTCAAAAGATGCGAATCGAATAAGCGATTAAATAAAAAGATGGCCATTCAGTAACGAATTGGGGAAATCAAATTATCATTAAAATTAATTTGGGTCTATTAGAAGCAATAAATTATTTAAAAAATATATAAGAATTATTTGAACTTTCAAATTTTTATTGTTGTGTGTGTTTCTTATTGTTCAACATTGCTCTTTTTTATTTATTTATTTTTTTAAAGAAAAGATTTTTTGAGTTTTACGGGCCATTGGTATTTTTCTTCTAAATATTCATTTGTTTTCGATTCTCAATGATTGAGTCTGTTTTTTTATTTCTCTGTTCTTTTGATTCTTTAAGAATTAGATTTTTTTCATCTACATTTTGATTCTTGTCTTTTTATTCTCATTTGGTCATTTAATTAATTATCACGTGTTTTGTGGTTGAACTCTTGGAAGGTTTATTTTCTCCTTATTTTTATTAGTTTTCCTGTTCTTATTTTTCTAACTTGTCATTAGAGTAAAATGGGATAATCTATTCTTTTCCTCTCAAAACTGACCAGGAAAAAAATACTTAAATTTCTTATACTGTTGAAACTTTTGAATAATTTCAGTTTATTTAAACTTTGTTTTCTTAATACTTTTCAGGCAATCTGCTTTTTAATAAAAGTCAATAAGTATAAAATAGCAAATGGTTAAATAGAAATATTGAAATTTTAACTATATTGCAATAAACAAAACGGTTTTAGCATAGAAAATTATTTAAAAAGTAAGTCATTTTATTTCGATGAATATTCATAAAACTTTCATTTATTTTAATTTACACAAAAAAGGAGGGACAAAATCTCAAATAAAATAAATTTTAAACTATCCTACACTTCACTTATATTCATTTCAATATTTTTTGTTGTTATCTAAAATTAATTTATCAATATGCAATAACTTATATATCATAAGTAAAATTGATTTTGTGAAAGATTAAGAAATGTGAGTGCGGATTCCTTAAGAATTTAATATTATTTCAATATTAATTGAAAATGCAGATAAAACGATATAAACTTAAATGTTATGAAATGTATAAGCGAAAGTTTATTTCATAACTCTATGGTAATAAACGAGAAAAACTGTGAAATATAAATTGAATTAAATTATATGTTAAAGTGAAATGAGTAATGAAAATAAATTTGAATTTTCCTCAAAGTTTAAATGAATTAAAAATCAATGTTTTGCTTAATTGCCTAATTTTTTTAAAAACCCAATATACTTTTTTAACTTACTAGAGAGGCAATGAATAGTTTCTATAAGAAATAATGTAAAAACTCACTTTCATAATTCAATTAGATAACAGTCCATAAATTAAAAAATGTAAATATTAGAAAAAGGACAAAGTAATATAAGTGTAAAATAATATAAGTCCAAGTGTATTCAATAGAATTGGTATTTTACTTTTAGATAGTAATTTTAAATTTTTTCTCCTTTAAATTTTCATTTTTAGTTATATATTATTCCCTTTTTTAAGCAAATTGAAAGAGCAAACCATTCCAAAAGCTCTCAAAAATATGCTGCAAATAAATATTTGAATAAGACAGAAAAGAAATATTATGAAACACGATTCATTAAAGTTTTTCATATCAAACAGTTATTTGCTCGTGAGAAATGATATTATGATTTTTATTTTATTGTTTCTTCCTTGAATAAAGAAAAAGTAATTTTTGTTTCCATTTCCAATGAAATAATGTATTGAGGAAGGTGATTAAAATAAAATTTTTGGATACAAATCATTTTGTTTAAAGAAAAGCTTCTGAATGCAATTTTTTATAATTAATATTTAAAATAAGAAGACTGTGTTTAATTAAACACTATGAGAGTGAATAAAATGAAAACAATAAATGCATAAAAATAAATTAAGAGTTGAATAAAGAGAGAGCAAGATGTTATTGGATGACAAAAATGATGAATAAGAAAAAAAAATTATTTGTGAAAGTGGTTCTCTAAATAAAAAAGGAAATTTTACTTTTTATGAAAATTTAAATATAAAAAGCGAAAATATTAATTCCTCAGATCTCTGAATTTTATAAAAAAGTGAAAGATGAAAATAACTTAAATATATTTCAATATTCAATTAATTTAAGTAATGCTTGTGCCTACTCTATTATAAACATACAATAGAATTTAAACACTTGTTTTATTGTTTTAATGAACATAATTAAAAAGATTTTGTTTTTGTGAGCATTTCTCAAAGGTTTCATAAAAACGCTTTTTTTTAAAAAAAACAATTAATTTAAATAAGGGCTCAGTTTAGTTATTAAAAGGAAATTCTTAATATTTCAAGCAATGAAATCAGACGAAAAAAATGTAATATGAATTTAAATTCTTAAATGTGATTATAAATTAATCAAAAACAATTTTAGTTAAAACGATGCAAAAAAAGTTTTTGATCAGTAATTTAAGGAAAAATCTCATTTCACAAAATTGTTGTTCCTTAATATCATCAATTGGTTCCATTTAAAACAATTAATTTCAATTAAAAAAAAAAATAAAGTAATTTTTTTTCCATTGAAAAATAGGAAGTTTCATACAGATAACGGGAAACAAAATGTTTAAGCAAGAAAAATAGTACTTTACATTCTTCAAGGATCAATGAGGGAGTCAAATAAGGGAAGATACATCAATAAAAGATGCGTGGTTTTACTACAACCTGATTATGTTAAAAAATTTTCATGGATGGTATTAATAACGTACACCAGATATTTCTGTGTGTAACGGTGTTATCTATTTGTGCACTAAAGTTCAAGCATTTTTTAGAAGTTCAAGCCTTTTTTAGAATTTATCACGAAAACAGTGAAAATTGTTTGCATCATCAGCAATGCAATCGATTACAGTTTCACAAAATATTTTCCTAAATAGCAATCTATTACACACGCTGGAAGAGCGATATACAGCGGCTCGTTAATTTGTCTTCAAAATCTGACTTTTAAAAGAAATCTGCAAAATAGGCTTTATATTTCAATAGATTTAGTGATTTAAGTGATATAGTAAAATATTATATTTATTTAGCTCTCTTTACTTCTTTTAGTTTAATGTAAATACTAAATAAAATCGGAAATTAGTAAAAACTTCTTCTAATTAAATCAATAAAGATTTTATTTTTTTAATCAATCTATCAATAAATCATTCAGTTTTAGAGTTTTTAATAAATTTAAATTATTAAATCATTTAGAAATTTAAAAGGTAAATATTATCAGTAGGTGTATTCATTTCTCAGAATAAATGAAAGGTTTCTAAACATTTTTTTATAAATACAAAAACATGATTGAAAATTATTTTTACTCCATGATTTTATATTTTCAGTGGGTGTACTCATTTCTTAGAATAAATGAAAGGTTTCTAAATATTTTTTTATGAATATAAAAACATGATTGAAAATTATTTTTACTCTGTTAAATTACAATGTTATTCTTATAAAAATAAATATAAATAATATTTTTTTTTATTTGAAAGTTCAAATTATGTGACTTTACATGTACACTCACTTCTATAAGTTAAATATAGAACAATAAAATGCAAAAAAATTAAAAATATTTACTTCAAGTATACAAAATGAGGCAGAAAAATAGTTAATATAATTGTTTACAAGCCAAATAATTACTTTGAACAAACCAAAGAGTTACTAAAGAGAAAACCAATATTGAAATATTATTAGATGATGTTACATTGTGTATATTCATAAGGTGACATGATATTGCATTTATTAATATAAAGAATTCAAAAGTAAATTAATAAACAAACAAACTAAATAAATATTCAAATTGAGAGTTCCACATCAACACATAGCTTTCAATATTTAATCTTGCTTCCTATGAGGTGATTAACCATCTTATAGTCAATTAATTACCATTTCTCTTGTAAGTCAGTTAAATAATTGAAAGTGATTACTTATAAGAAACTCCTTTATTCCATTTGTGGAGCTGTCGTCAATGACAGTACTATGGGAATGTGCAACAAAACCAGGAACAACTGCTACACAAATAATCCTACAAAAGGGACAGGCTTTCATCTTGATAACGTTTAACCATTACAGAAATCTGAATGATGATGAATTGCTTAGAAAAAAATTACTTAACAAAATCTTTGTCCACTAAATGATACTTCTACTTCTGAATGAATGATTTTGGGATATATTTTGACTTTAGTGCTATGATTTGATTATTTATCTTTATAGTTATCTTGTTGGTTTGCATAGAAAACTACGGGTTATTATAGGAATAGAATTTTACTCAAATAAAACAGAGGGATATTATAAAATGATGAATGATAAAGAATCGAAAAACATCTATAATTGATTGTCTTGTTTAAAGCATAGCAATCAATTACAGATATTCGATAGCATCTGAAAACTGAGAGCCTTCAATTTCTCTTTTAGAAATTTTTAAGCAAGAGAATTTATTTTCAAGCGCTAAATAAAAGAATCCCTTTTGTTTTGAAAACAAATCATACCTAAGTCAAAGTTACCTATCATCAAAGTTTTGAGTACTTTTGATCTGCTCTTAAATGCAACTCTTGTAACGCTACACGATGTTGCGTTGTTACATGACTACTTGTTTTGAATATTTATCGACACGAAACCATGATTAATTGTTACGTGAAATATTTTCATGCTTCTATTTACTTTTGAAATGAATCGCAAGATTTCCAATTCATACAAAGGATTTTGAAAATCAAAATTTTCTTCTGCATTCTTTACGTTTTATATTGAATATGTATAAACAGATTTGAAAGTTTTTTAATGCTTTTGATTTTAGAAAATATGCGTCAGAATGCCACACTAAATTTTGGAAACAAAGCTCAACGTAAAGAATGTTAGTTTTGAACATGCACAAGATTTTCAATAAAATTCTTTCGTTTGCCTACAACGTCTTAAACTCATTTTTAAACAATGAAAGGAAGAAAATTTACTTTTAAAACAGGGGATAAATGGACATGGAATTTCGGAACATACCAAAAGAATTAAGGAATTTATAAAAAGATATCGCGAAATATTTGAAAACAGCAAATGAATTGGAATTAAAGATATTTTTCTAAATGAATAAAAAAATGATTCTAAGACATGTTATTCAGAAAAAGAAACTTCAAACAAAGTGAGACAAAACTTTAAACTAGTGTATTCAAAATGAAAAAAGTGAAAATTCTTTTCTGTAAAAACCCTTGCGTGCTGTTTGAAAAAAAGAATTCCTAACACCACATTTTATGCGACAAAAAGACTCAACAGTTCAATTTACTAAAAAAATAATTTTTTTTTAAATCTAAAATGGATGGCTATAATTTTTTTCTCTAAAAAAAGAAAAACCGCTTATGGGTCAGATGACTCTTGACACTTTTGGTATGATATGTGTAAGAATCAGTAGGAATTTTAGAACCAATAAAATAATGGCTTTGGAAAGAGTTACAGAAAACTAAACAAATCTATGTTTCTATTTATCAGAAAGTAAATTTTGAGGGAAGTATTGACAATCTAGATAAAAATTAGTTGACTGCAATTCCATTAAATATTACTTTTCCTTAAGGAAATCATTAGTTCAAAGGGATAATTCCATAATAAATGTCACAAAAATGCCAAAGTTTTAGCGAAATATCTTAAAAATATTTAGAAAAATCACATTTTTAATATGATTTAATAATTTTTCTGGAATTCTTCTGCACAGAAATATACAGACTAGAGACACAACTGTTAAAAAATAATATCGGTCTCTGATTTTCAGACATTACATGAGTACACTTTCTGTAGGCGTGTTAAATAAAATCTTGATTTTAATGATTTCTGGATTTTTTTTAAAGTAAATTTTTGAACTGGAAATAACTAATTGCTTCTTGATTATTGAAAAAGTCTTTAAATGTTAAACAAGTCCTTACAATTTATTATATTTTATGTGATAATCTTTATAAAATCCACTTTTTTTCAAAAATGTTTTTCATGATTTGGTTTTCTTACTTTCTATTATTATCAATGGAATTATACAATTTTTTATTTGAAATATACTAGAATAACAATAAATAGTTAAAAGCTATATTAAAGCTTAATTTTATTTATTTCAAAATCTTATCCTCATCATTCTATTAGAAATTTTTTACAGTTTTAATATTTATTGCATTTCTAAACTTAAAATTTTTTATAACATGTTAATAATTTAATAAGAAAGACTTAAAAATGCATGCACAGTTTATTCACACATTTGTGTACACATAAGTATTAAAATAATAACTAGTTTTACAACTAGTTTTAATTAAAATAATAACTGACATTTAAAATTTAGATCTCTTTTGCACAAATGGGAAAATAAAATTATCTCTTGTTTAGAATTTTCTTAAAAATTTATAATTTAATATATTATATAATTTAATAATTATTTTCTTTAAATAAGAGACGGAAGACAATGTGATTACGCTTAAGGCTTGAAATAGGAAAATAGGAGCTGTGTGAAGTATATATGATATATATATATATATATATATGTATATATATATATATATATATATATATATATATATATATATATATATATATATATATATATATATATATATATATATATATATATTGCTTAAAGCGGTTCGGTTAGTGGATATAAAGATTTCGAATTATAAAGTGCGAATGAGAAAAAATCTTGCAGACTGTTGTATTGTAATAAATTGGTATTATCATAAAGATGAAAAGAAGTAACGAAAAATTATATTGATGATATTTGTCGGTGAACAAGAAAGCCACAATTCGTGAATATTTTGTCAACAAACAAGAACAGTATGATTTCTTGGATAAAAATAAGTTTCAATAAGGAGTACGGTTTTCTTTGATCCAATGTCATACATCTACGAGATATGCAATCAGTGTGGTTATTAATGAGGGAATCTTTCCCATTCCTGTGGAAGAGTTCCTAGGAGAATTGCACTCATTTTATTAAAATGTTTCAAAGATGTTCGATTAGTTTCATATCTGGGGAAAATAATAGCTAATCCATTCAAAAATTTTTTTGGGTGGAAAAAATTGTCCATTAGCTGAGTACGAGTAATGTTATCATACGGAAGAGAGAATTCAATAGGTCTGAGGATCTAAATTTATCACTGCGTCATTATTGCTTCATTCATGACAATGTACAGTCTGATGTGCTGATTTAGTTAAATATCAACCGTATCCATCCTTTTACCTAGTTAACACTTTAATTCATGAATAAACGATTATTCCCTGTACTAGGTTTATTGATAGGTTACTTATTGACTATAGACATTTCGTGAATTTCATGAAGACCGCATTACGTTCCTCATCCTTCACCTTAAGAGAAATTACTTCTGCACCAATTTTTTGAGCAACGCATTGGTCCCTTTATAAGAGATACAATTATAGATCTGCTGTGGAATCGGATTCGCGAGTAGTTTGAGTCAAAATTCTGGTATCAATAACCATAATGAAAATATTCTTGCAAATTAAGTGTTGTTGTTGTTACTAATTCCAAATGGTCCAATTTCAATACTATATCAATTCCAAAAGTCCATAAATAGTTATTAAATCTAAATACATAAGGGGATTTGAAAAATCCGCTTCCAAATCAACATTCAAGAAACTCTAGATATGCTCAGGCAATATTAAGTGCTGCCCATAGTGATGTTTCTTCTGAACTTAAGTCTTAAATACCAATTGTGATTTGAGTTGTTGCATGCGTATTACCTTATTCTGACTCACAGCTACACATTTTTTGAAACTTATTCTACAGTTCGGAAATGATATTTTGAGAAACTCCTAACACTTACACTAAAACGAATTGCATTTGAATCATCTTTATATAAACAAGGAATTTCCAATCTACTGATTTTGAAAAGCCATTTTGCTATGACATCTTCATCACTGCTACAAAGTAATGAATGTGTATCATTTGTTTTTTATCTCTTACCACATAAAGAATGCCACAAGTTGCTTTCAACTTTTACTTAAAACGAATAATTTTCTATGTCATAAACAAAATTTACGCACACTGTCTTTTTCTTCATTTTAATTAAAATGTATGTTGTTGATTATATGGTTTTTTATACTGAATTTTTAATATCTTTTAATTTTATTATATATATATATATTTATATATATGCTCTATGTGTACTTGATAAAATACTATTTATATCATACATCATAGTAGTAGAGTTAAATTTCCAACTGAAGTAAAATTAAAATAAAAACATTAAGTTGAATCAAGTTAAAAAAGAACAATACATTTGAAAATAAATGCAATAAAAATGGAGATGAATAGCTGAAATTTATCCCTTCTCATCAGCGAAACAAGGGAAATGGGTTTCCAATAAATTTTTATAACAACATTGTAGAGATAACGCATTAGACAAATAAATTTCCTCCACACCCTCGAAGACAGCGGAGAAAAATAAACATAAAAATTAAATCTCATAAATGAAAAACAATAGAAAAAGGAAAGACAAAACCTGGGGATGTTAGCCATGAACATCAATGATATACGATAAACTCCTTTTCTAAAGAAAAATGTGCAAAATAAATAAACATTTTTGTGTTATTTTTAATAAAGGATTACTTTTCATAGAGTAATCATGTATAAATTCTTATGATTATATTTTCATTTTTAATCGCTTAATCGAACCAAATCTTTTTTATGTAATGAGATTACTTATTAAAGCACAAAATATGCTTGATTGTAACAAAAGGTTTAATCTAAAATTATTTTCATACGTTACAATTATAAGAATTTTATTACTGCATAAGTTTTTATTAGCTTTGAAACTAGGACTTTCTTATGATAAGGATATATGATGATATTATGAGGAACGTGTTTTCTACAATAATTCTGAAATAACTATAATTTTGAAAACAGTTTTTATTTTAATTATTAAATATTGCTTTATAATTCAATAAAAAATTGAATACTCCTGAAAAATGAAGCAAAGTTGATAAAATAATGATATCAGAATTATGCAATCTTATTGTGAGAATAAAACATATCAGTATGGTTTTATGTTACTATACATAATTTAGTAATTATAACATTTAACGAATACAAAAAGTTTATTTAATTGATAATTAAAAATGTAATGAATTGGAAGAAAGTAAAATATTGGTGTCCACACCTTTCAGTGAATGTGATACTTAGATTCAGAAGTAGTACTTGAACGTACTATTTTGAGATTCCTTATTGTTTGAGAGTAGTGTATTCAAATTCTAATTGGAAATGTTCAGATTCTTGTTATTCAAAAAAAGTAAATCATTATTTCTTCAGTTTTAATTAGTAAAGGATTTGTTTGAATTATTAATGGACTATTTCAAAAAGAAACTCATTTTCATTCGTGGGAGAGATTAAATAAGTAATATTAAGTTGATTGTGCAATATCTAATCTTTAGTTTACAAATACAAATTGTAGGACATTTTTAGAATAAATGCAATATGCTACAATAATTCTTCTAAAAAGTGAAATTAAAAATTGTAAAACACAAAATCTAAAATATATAAAGAAATACCGGAAAAGATTAATGCATTTAAGAAACATAATATACTGCAATTTGAGGGCTTTGTACAGAACATTGCATATTATTATATAGCCTTAAAACCATATTAAATATTATTTATAATTCTTAGTTAGTATTAATAAGATAAATTATGAAAAAATATGAAAAGAGGTACATCAGGAGATCCATATTGTGTGACAAATATTTTTATTCAGTACAAAGAGTTTAAATCGGAAAGATCCTTAAGACGTGAAAAAATAAATTTTGGTATTGAAGTTTTTTGATAGTATATATTTTCTTAATGATTTGAGCAAGAATTTTTTTCTCATCAAATGCAAAAGTATTTTTGAAAGCATCAAATATAAATATTTGACAAGGGCTCATAAATGATTTATCAAATATGGATATAAATTTCGAATCTCAAAAACAATGTCGTAGCTTCATTACGAAACAATTTCACACTTTCACACAAGCAGGTAAAATATTATTTCTAAGTGCTAAGTTTTCAAAACTTAAAATTAGATTAACTATTTTAACAAAAATTATTGTAACTGAGTGTATATATATATATATATATATATATATATATATATATATATATATATATATATATATATATATATTAGTTAAGATTAGGATTAATTGCTCTTAAATTGAGAGGGAGATTTAAATACAGCTTAAATATTTAAATACAGCTTAAATATTTTCAATTATTTCTGCTTTAGCAAGTGTAATGTTTTTTAACATATTTTTCGGCAACTAAATAGTTTTACAATAATTAATTTGAATCAAAATTTATTTAACTTGTTCTTAAAATAAGATAATGAAGTATAAGAAATCTTCATTTATTGTGGATAATTTATCAATATTAATAAAAATTTGTATAGTATTCAGAAATTTTTAATACTTATAAAATATTATAAATGCTTATAAAATAATAAGTAATTTTTTATATTTGTTGAAAAATATTATAAATTATATTTATCCCTTTAAATATTTTCTACTTTAAATATATTTAGGGGAAAAGCGTTACAGTTAGAATTTATCTGGAAATTGTAACAGATATTTATACTATTGAAACATTATATTTTTACATAACAAATCTCTATGCAGTTAGAACATTAGTATAGAAAACTTTAGCGAAATTCTAGTTTAGTCAACCAAATGTTTTCAACTTTAATAGAAGCAAATATATCATTAAATTATGTTCAATGCAATTAATACACATAATTTAAGCATTGAAAATCATTTTGCTACACACAACGTTATATATTTTTGTAAGTTATGAGATAAATATTGCGCTTTTTTTTTAATTTTGAATACATTTAAATGTTGAAATTTGAATATGAAATTTTGTTTCTTTAAAACTCAGTAATTTTTATAAACTCATAGTTTAATCATATATGATATAAAAACATTTTTACGTAAAAATATAAATCTAAAATATACTTCAATCCGATTAACAGTGATGTTTTAGGAATTCCCCTTAAACATCAGCTTAAAAATTAAATAAAGCTATTATTTTTTTGAGGAGATTTTGCATAAAAGGACAAAAAAAATGGACAAACTTCTTATTGGAATAAACATAATAATTTTTTATATTACTTGCTAAAGAATACTTGTAAAAAAGAAACAAGATTTTTAAAACCTTATAAAGAAGTTTAATGAATAACGAATGAAAACTAGAAAAAAAATGTATGTTGAAATAAACATCATCCATTTTGTATTTTCTCATAAATATTCAGTAGAAAATGAGAAACTTCTTTGCCAATGTTACGAAAACTTCGCTAAGGGAGCATTCCACTGTAAAGATCATCGGAATTTGGACTTAAATGGAGTGGGACTGGGAATAGATGACAGATTATTAAGAAAGGTTTAGGAGATCAAACACAGGTGGTGAGTGGCACAAGTATCCCACGTCGATAAATCCCACAGCACCATATCGACAGCTTCAAATAAGAATAATGTTTACCAATAGCACAAAAGGAAAAGGTGCGCTGAAGATTCAAGAAGATGTCGAAGGAATGATAAACTGGTTAGTTCTTCCTATTCGGTTTGCTATGGAATGTCCTGCTAAAGACAAAGGAAGTTTTTCATATAAATTATTCACATTTAATAATGATTAAAATATCTAAAGTATCGAATTTTATTACCAATTACACATTTTTATTAAAATTTTTTTTCGCGAAATATATTTGATTTTACATAATTTTCGGAGAATTTTGAAGAAAGACATTTTTCAAAAAATGAATAATCCACGACAAAATACATAAAAATTGATAATTATTTTGATTAAAAATATTAAGTCTCTCTAAGAGACAAATTCTAAAAATATAGAAGGTTGTAATTTTGTTAATAAACAGATATCATTTCCAAGACTATTTTAATAGTACAATGAGTGACCAAACATGGCTGATGCATCGGGACCTTACGCCATGGAGTAAAAGAGAGATAAAATACCATGAAAAAAAATTTCTACTCTGGGAGAAATATGCCAGCTTTGATGACCCCTAGGAGAGCATTATAAATAAGCGATTTTCATTGTTCCCTGAAGAATGCACTAATTAATTTACTTCATTCAAAATCATTGCACAGTATTTTTAGAGTCAATGAGAATGGAAATTGTGGAATTTTCTTTTAAAGATAAATAAGCACAGAATCATTGAAAAAATGTATTAAAAAAATGTCTTGCATTTTTATGCTATTTATATTTTTACATTATATAAGTTTCTCGTACAAAAAATGCGAAAGTGCCGTGTAGATTTACAGTATCGGAAACTATATAATTTTAAAGGCATATTGATTATATTATTTTCTCTGAACGATTAAATTGGCCGTATTGATAAAAAAAAAAAGGAAAATTAGTTCATATTATTTTTTTTTATAAAGAAATTGACATTATTAAATTTAAAAGTTAAAAACAAATGGGGTTATATATTTACCTTTAAATGTTTAAAAATGACTTACATGCAATTACAAAACGTTTTTTTCATAACAGTTGATTTGAATGGTTCAATATTTCACTGAATTAATAGTAATTCCTCATGACTACTGAATTCGAAAGATATTGATAAAGCAAATGACGCAGTGGTGTTCAGTTTCCCTCTTTGACATTTTTGGCATACATTGTTCTAATTCGAGAAATAGCATTTGTTCGTTACCCACTAATTAAAGTAATACAGAATTTAAAATCATTTTGATGGAATTTTTATGAGCTTATGTGTTTTACAGAGTTGTAAAAAATGATATTTTCATTAATTCTCAATAGCAATGAAAAATAACTTAATTGAAGGAAACTGATTATGTGAAATATTTAACTAAACATTATTTAAAATATACAAAAATAATAAAAATATATCTTAAAAGTACTAAACTGTAAGCTTACTATAACTGTATAAGTTTACGAAATCCTTTCTTATTAACATGTGAATAAAAAATATAAAGGAAATTTACAGTTGTATTGTTTTTGTAGTTCAGTATTGTGTGGGAGTAAGTGATTGAAAATTATGGAGAAAACAAGAAATTGAGCTGACATTATTTTATAATTATTTTATATTCTTACTGAAAATTAAAGTATAGTATTCCTTTTATAATTGTTATTCAAATGGCATGTTAAATTTCATTCCTTAATTATTGGTTTAATCATAATTTTGTATCATAATTTACGATAGCATTTATGTTAGATCTGCACCAGTTGCAATGTTGTTAACAATTACAAAAACTTCATGCTTAAAAATCATAATCTTGGTCTGGATTGACTACAAAATTTAATAAACAAATAAATGCAAATGAATAATAACGTTTATTTAATTACCCATACCCTAAATAGTAAATTTTGATTTCAAATTTCATCTTAAATTGAAAAAAAGTGCTGAAATACATCAAGAGAGGAATTAATAGATGCTTTGACTTGTTGTGAGGAGCGGTCTAAAAACTTTTGGTGGTGTCACTGGTATATATATAGCCATCCTATGTTTTCATGTATGTATGCATATATATTCCTGCATTCATGCCTATGTAAATAGTTGCTTAGAAATATATAATATAAAAATTATAAATATAAGAATTCATCTTTCGTTTCCTGAAAGTAATTTGGTTTGAACCTGGAACTTTTCATATTAAAAGCATGTTGTATTCAAAAAGCATAGTGTGAAATTATTATTTCAATCTTTAATTACTCTGATATTCATATTTAAATAAAAAAGAGTGTTGATAATATATAATTAAGCCCCTGTAGATTTTACATTTGCGTTATATATATATATATATAATGTATGTATGTATAACACTTAAGTAAACGAGGCAAATTTTAAGATGACAGGCAAGGTCCTGAATTTATGCAAACGTAATATTGCGCGAGTTGAGAAAGTTTTCCTTTCATAACATAATTTTAATCCTGGAAAATATTACTTCAGAATTGTTTACTTGAAAGCATTCAAAATAAAATTTTGAGAAAAAATGAGCAATTTTTTTAATATTTTGGATTGTTTAAATTATTGTTTGAGATAAAGAATGAGAGATTATAAATTCTTATAAATGGAGGGATTTTTTTTATTAGTTACACGCTTATTATATCTATTAATGCATAATCATTAATTAATCGTTAGGTATTTTTTTGTGTTTCTCGGGTTTCTTTTCTCAAAAAATATTTGCAAAGTCAAATTATAATTCTGAAAATGTCTACTTTTTCTTTTAATGATACAACAATTTTAATAATGCTAGTCAGTTTCAATTATGCTTATTGAATATATTGTACTTAATATTAATTATATTATCAGAATTTGTAGCTATATTTAAAAATGCTTCTTTGGTGTTTATGTACGTGTATATGCTTATACAGTAAATTGTATAAGCATATACAAGTGAACAATTGCTGGATTATAATATTTATCATGTTTTCTTCCAGCAAAATGTTATTCAGTTTAATTTTTGGTACAACTATAAACTGATTAAAAAAGAAATTTGGCGTATTTTTCACTATATTCAAAGAAGTTTGATTAATGGAAGTTATTTATAACTTTAAATTGATATTAAATACGTTTTCAACCATTACATATACATTTCTGTCGATTTCAGAAAAATTCTTACTTCCTAGTAGGAAGCTCGTTTTATATTGAAAATTCAATTATTACATTTTTGGAAGGCTATTTTACAAAGTAAGAAAATATTATTCAATATGAAATAAAAATGTTCATAGATTTACAAATAAGATTACATCGTTTTTATTAATTAAAAGATTTCTTTATCTTAACTGAAACATGTTTTCTTCAATTGTTTAAGAAATATTCATTATATATTTGATTCGGTCATTTTAAATAAATATTCTAAATAAATATTTACAATAGTGTTCTTATGTTTTAAAACATTATGGCAACCATTATAAGTATATATTTTATTTGAAATTTAGTATTAAATATGAAATTTTAATTTTGAGGTAATATTCACATACTATCTATAATATTTTATTCAGAAAAATTCACATATGTTTGAAAATATATTCATTGCTTTTGAAGCAATGAATATTTTTACACTACTTGTGTATATGTCAAAATATATTTGTTAAGATGATAATATAAAAAAATATTCATTTCTGTCCAGAAAAATGGTTATGATATTAACAAAAAGAACATTACTTTGCGTTTCAATTGTAATATTTTCTTAAAAATAAGCTACTTTTTGTGCATATATATATATATATATATATATATATATATATATATATATATATATATATATACTTATACATATACATACATACATGCATAAAATATGTTGCATAAAGGATGAATGAAATGAAACTTATTAAATTTTCATCGTTTACCAAAGGAAAATAGTTATAATTATTATTAAATAAATGAAAATACAATAAGAATTTGTTTTATTAGATTAAAAAATAAGGACATATTAATTTTTTCCCTATGACTTTTAAATATTCCAGGAAACTAATATTTCTAATTATTTGAATAAGAGTAGATTTCATGGAAATTAATTTAATCCCGTTAATATAATCTTTATTCCAAACTTGTTTAATAGCATGTGCTCTTTATTTACATACAACGTCCCAGTTGATTTTCGTTCCTTTTATCCTCTTAAATTTTCCATTATATTTAAATCGGCACTCGAGTAATTTTAGGGAATTGACTTCAAAGGTCCATTTTGCATTTTTGAAAACATGTGGAAGTGCTTTGTCTTGAAATAATGAAAATGGAGTATCAGATAACAAAATTTTCCTTTTGATAACAGAATGACTCTCCAAGTTTATTTTCAGCTTAATCAAAACAACGGAAATTGTTTCTCTTGTTTTAATCAGGCAGAATTCCATTATTGTTTCAATAACATATTTGCTTTAAGAAAGTATTTGATTTTTGTCATCTCAAAATATAGAAATCCCCTCACATTTAATGTTTCCCATTGGAAAATAAATATTTCATTTTTTAAAATAAAAAACAGAGTATTTTATTCCTAACTTAAATGTGTGTGTATATATATACATACATATATATAATATATATATATATATATATATATATATATATATATATATATATATATATATATATATATATATATATATATATATATATATATATATATATATATATATATATATATATATATATATATATATATATATATATATATATATATATATATATATATATATATATATATATATATTGACTCATTCCTTGAGAATAAAAAAGTAAAAATTAATACAAGAAGGGAAGTTGAGAAAAAATTATTTTTCCTCCAGGTTTTTCACATTTCCGTCAAATCCACGGAAAATAGTATGGAAACAAAGCATACTTTCAAATTTACAAAAGAAAGAAAGAATTCCTTTCTGTGCAAAGATAATAGGAAGAATCGCACCAGTGTTCGCCTCGTTTCCTCAATCAAAGGTGATGATAATGATACATTTCAATTACACTCTACCATATATTTCAAAGATCTCTACTTTTTTAAATTGTCAACATAAAATCAAGTAGGCTTCAAACAAATGAAAAATATTATTTGTTCACTAAAATAGAAATATTTATTTATAAGTATTTTCTTCAGTTCTGTTTTAATGTCATTATCAAAAAAAAAAAAATTAAAATAGCACTTATTTCGACCTTTTAAATATATTTTTTATTGTTTGGGAAAAACAATGTGAAAATGTGCTTAAAAGTGGACAAAATTAGTTTTTATTTTGAGATAAACTCAAATGTAAAATGTACAATATTAGAAGTAACTGAATGAAAAATATCGCCAAGAAATTATTAATTAATTTTCGATCAGTTATAATTTAAACTGTAATTTGTTTCAATGTGTTAAATTTTTATTCAATTTTTAATTCTTTTAATAGTGCAGAAGAAGAGTAATTTAATTTTTGAAATTATTTTAATGATTATTTGAATACTTAATATTAAATTATTTAATGAAGTAATAAAAAGTTACAAACATGTGATGTGTAATAAATATTTAGTTTCTGCTTCACTTGAATTATATATAGTTAAAATTATTCTTTTAAATTAGTCTATAAAACATCTTTTGAAATGCATAATTAATAATTTTAATTTATTTGTTTGAAATATATTTTCATGATATTAATTTTTACTCAGTTATTTACAATCTCATTCAAAACTTAAAGTTAAGGGTCTTTCAAAGGAAATTAATTATGAAAATATTTTTTTACCCAATTAACTAACTAATGCCACTTTTGAAACTTTGTCCCAAATTATGCAAATATTCTTTTTTTTTCTGTCTAAACTGTAACTTTACTTCTAAAAATTTATCATATATATAATTTTATACTGTTTTATTCGTTTTTATTATTTATGCATCGTGTGTTTCAATATTAGGTAAAATGAAAAATTAATTGGACAGTTTTGTATCATTAAACGTCGAGGTAGATTACAGTTTTCAGGAAAAAGTAAACTCAAATTTCGATAAATAGAAACAATTAATTAAAAAATTTTAAAATTTTTATCTGACCTACTATTCCATTTTTTAATTTTCGATTATCACTTTGAATTATCACAAATAGAGTAATAATATTGCCTTGAGTTGGTTAGTTGGAAAGAGGATTGAAAAGCGATTTTCAGTTTTAAATGTAAATTAAAGTAGCAATGTGACTATACTTAAACTAATTCTCTGAATGATTTTTATCAGAATGATATACAGGGATTGTATTAAGTAGACAGGTGTTATCAGTTTACGTGGAATTATAAAATTGTAAATTTCTTTGATTATGCAAAAAAGGAAATTTCTTTTCTGTGTGTGTCATTGGTCAAATATATTTACCCTTCATTTCTTTGATTTTGAAAAATGATTAATTGAAATTAATGCGAATCTGCAAAATGGAAAGAAGCCCACAAAATCACAAGATATTCAGTTTTATTTTCCTTCTCTTTTCATTTATATATTATATATTTATTTCCCCAACGCTTCAAGAATTTCACTAAATTCATGCTTTTTTAAAAATAAAAATAAATAATAAGGAAAATAAGTTTTAGTTCATAAATTACATAAAATATAATTGATATTTTTTTAAAGTATCTAATATTTTGTATTTATTATTTCTCTCAACAAGCATATTTACAAAAAAGATAAAAATGTAATTCAGTGTGTAAATATATATATATATATATATATATATATATATATATATATATATATATATATATATATATATATATATATATATATATATATATATATATAATGCAAAGCCAATTAATAGAGATTGATTTAAAGTGTGATCATATGCAAGCGAGAAATGTTTTCAGAATTCATAAATACAATTTTTTAGTTTTAATAAATAAGAAAAAATATGTATGTAAGTGGAAATATCTGCTAAATGTGAATATATACCTGTTAATTCTTATTTGTTTATAAGTATTTTGATTAAATTTTTAGTTTTTAGTAGTTTTTTGAAAATTTCCTCAAATGAATTGTAAACTATACCAAATTTGTCATAAAGGATAACAAGTATTTGAAAGTTACATTTATTAGTTGAGGAATACGTATTTAATGTTACCATCGCTGCAAAAAATTATTATTACTTTTATTCATTAACTGTCATTATTTATTCATTAACTGTCGTCTTTTATTCATTAACTGTCATTAATGAATAAAAGACGACATCATTGTATTCTTAGAATATATCTATTCATTGTTTTCCCATACATTGCAAAAATTGGTATTTATAGATACATTACTTTTTTTTTGTTCCTTGAACATCTGTGTTTAATAGTTAACAGGTTAGAACAAGTCATAATCAATGGAATTACTGCAATTTAATCTTAAAAGCAGAAATTTTTTATTTATAATGGAAGATTAGAAACAGTTACAGAGTAAAAGATAAGAATACAGAATTGAAAGACACAGAATACAACAATCAAAAACAGCTGCAACAGAGTTTAATAATCTAACATATCTCTTGCCTCCCAGTAAAGTTCTGCGAGAAAAGTCGAAGAAAAGAAATTTTAACATTATATTCCTAATTGATTTCATATTGTCTTGATAAACTCATTTACTGTCTTACATTATTACATAAGCCTTCAGAGGAAAAAAATTAGAAGATTTAAAAATTCAGAACCAGTTGCTTAGTGTAGTGACAATGCAAAATACCAGCTAGGTACAGGGAAGAATGCTAGTGCAACAACAACAGCAAGGCAAAATATAAAGAGTTCAGTTATAAATAATGAAAGGATTATATCAACTTATTTTCAAAAGGTCACCAGATTTACAAATAACCACCAAGGTGTTATGCTAGAATTTGGGCTTCACTTGAAAAGACATTGCTTGCTATTCATGTTTGCATGTCTACTAATTAATAAAAAAGAACATCTTTACATGATGAATCAATGTCGAAAATAATCACAATAATTTGTATTTCCATTTGGGTACAAACGGTATTAATATATATATGTACTGACATAATTACTTGTATACAAAACACCTTTCTTGACAGATAATTTTTGTTTCAGTGCAATACATCAATATCATAAGTACAACACGTTTTACCTTTTGTGTAGAACTTCAACGGAGAGCTTACATATTCACTAACTTCCATTGGTGGTTTTTCTCTGACTTTATTGATTGCAAGTATATCGTTGTAGTTTATTACTTCTTGGTATACGCACATTTTTGAAGGACAATCCTCAAGATGTATAAGTCACAATTCTTCTGTCAAAGTCAGAAATGTCGAAGAAAGTCTTAATTGAGCTTCGAACAAATAGCAAAGTGAATTCAATCTATCTTAACAAAATAAAAAATCACAAATAAAGAAAAATTCAATTTCTTAAAAGTGCTTCTCTGATATCTATCTATATAGTTCTGCAAATATAAATAATGGGCGCGTCTACGTTAAAGCATTGCACAAATGCGAGCATACCATCGGAAAAACATTGCATCCAAATTTTATGCATGTAAGAGATTCCATTGATGATGGATGCTTAGGATTATTAATGGTTAGTCACTATTTTATCTGGTATAAAATCAAAGAAAATGAAAATTACAGCTTTGAAAACGTTCCTAAATATTATTTATAGATGACTTTGTCATGAAATTACTGTATTTATGACACAGGATATTTGATACTTTCACTTGAATTATCTTTAAATTCAAGTGAAAGTATCAAATATCCTGTTACCCCACGAAATATCTTTAAAATGAGGTTTTTGAGAATTTTACTCAAATTATTTACGTTACTACAATACTATTGAATGAAAATTTCCTTGATAATATTTAGAGTTCATTCGTAAAAAAATTGTGAGTTTAATTTGGTGTAAAGTATAAAATTTAAAATAACTATAATAATAAGAAATTATGAAAATCAACCTTATGTCAATAAGTATGAAATGTATGTTTATAAATACATACACAAGGGTCATCCGGAATGTAATTTTTCCTCGGCTCCAAAAGATGGCTCTGCGAAATGACCGAAATGCATATGGATTTGTAAGGTAGATTGTAGGTTAGGGTATCATATGTTACAATCCTAATTATTGGATAGCTTATGTTAAAGTCATTAGGGTGCGCAAACATGCCAGCTCTTATTTCTTTTCCTGCTGACTGCGAGGTGCAACAGTAAATGTTGATGTTACTCTCAAAAACTTATGACGAGCCATCCAGAATAAGAGGCGTGGTATGCTAAGTACTGGTGATTTGTTACTCCACGACTATGCTCTTCCCCGAATAGCAAATTCTGTCAAAATAAATATAAATAAATAATAAAACTGCAGGAAAAGTTTTGCAGGGAAGTGTTTGACCAGCTACCCTGTTTTCCTGAGCTTTCACCAAACGACTTCTATCTGTTCTTGCACCTGAAGAAATTCATGCTCAGTCATCACTTCCCCCACAGACGTGCAGACAGCTGTGACGTGTTAGCTCTATTCCCAAGTGGCTGGCTTTTATGATACTGGAATACAAAATCTTAAATCACAGTATGACAAGTGTCATAGTTCCGATGGTACTTATGTTGAGAAGTAATTGAAATAGTGTAGTTGCAATAAATCTTTTTGGTAATTATCTTTTGTTTCTTTTTATAAGCCATGGGAATATAGAAAACAACTTACTTTTCGGATGGCCCTTGTGTGTGTATGTATGTATGTATATATATATATATATATATATATATATATATATATATATATATATATATAAACGAATAATTAATTCGTTATATTTATAATCTGATTATTTACATTCCATTCTTTTTTTCTGATTGATTTATATTCTAATTGAATATTTTGATTTTTAATTCTAAATTTGATTAAAATGTAATAAGTGAATTATAACTAGAATATTGCTTAATTCCATGTGATGCAATCTTAATAGACTAAAAGCCAATATTATTAAACGATATTTTGGCATTATAGGATTAAAATGTTTTTGGCCGTAATTTCCAGTATTTCATCGAAATTACTTTTTGCTTAGATGTTACAGTAGCAAAACATATAACTAATATTTTTTTGAAATATTTCAAGCTAATCCAGATAGGTATATATTTTAGATGTAGAGTCAGCAAAGTACATTTTACAACTAACAGAGTAATACAACACTAGTCCCTACATAGCGTTCAAAATACATTCCCTGTAAATGCGTTTAAGGGAAACAATGAGTCCATTAATATGTTTTAATAAATTTTTTAGCTAACTAAACAAATGTAATCTCTTTAATCAACAATTCAGGATAACACAGCAATAACACTGATTTAAAACAATAATAATCTTTAAAATATTAAGCTTATTGTTTAATATTTTTCAAATTAAAAATTATAATTATTTAAATACAATTTCAACAGAGAAATTACCACATAAATATTTTTATTTTGTTACAAGTACCCCAGGAAATTCAAAAAATATAATTTATTTAGTAATCGAAGATTTAATTTTGTGTGTGATTAAAATCTCACAACAATTTGTCGAGTTGAAATCATTTACGTAATTACTTTGAGTTTTTCTCCCAAGAATATCTTTTAAGTTAAAACGGTTTTATCAGGAAATTTATAACAGCAATTTTGGGCGTAGTAACCGAACTTCCTAAGCAGTACTTTTATATTGTTCTTCTTTGTGAAAATTTAGACTCCCATGATGCAATCAGGAGCAACAATTACGCAGGTCTAAAGGTCAAGCGTAATGGGACTTTATTGTTTCACCGAACCTAAATTTAAAATTAACCACCTGGGATTACGAATACTTCCTCTAACTACTTTGAAAACAATCTCCATTTTTTTCTTTTTTTTTTCTTAATTTATAAATTACCTTTTCTTAGGGTTGAAATGTCTTTGAAGTGTTTCGATTTCTCTCTTTTCTATTCACATTGTAACAGGTATTTTCTATTCACATTGAAAAGATTCTTGAGTAACAGGTCTTCGTTATCAGCTCCATTGATCCACCTTTCTTTCGGCGGGGTGCTTGCTCTGGTATTGATCATAAATGCTACTGCAGTGTGTGTGAATTTTCGTTAAATGTCAATGAATATAGAATTTTTATGCAAACATTTGCAGTTTTATGCTTTAGAAAACATAAGAAATGAATTTTGCACAGTGAATATTTTACATCTCCTTCTACTTGTGAATTCATATGAAGATTTGAAAAACTCAAATAATTTCTCAACAAATATAATTTTATATGCATTGAAAAGAGTTGTTTTTCAAGTAATATGTAAATTTTTGATTTTATAATAATAAATCCAAATTAGAGAGAGAGATGTAGCTCATAGCCACGAAATTATGTTTCAAGTAACAGTTCGTAAAAAATTAATTTTTATAAAAAATATAGACGAATTTTTACGTTGTCTCACCGTTATGTATGTTTAAATCAAGTGGTTAATTTTTGGCTCTACGTGAAAGATTTTTAAACATTTTACTTTATAAGTCCATTTTCAACTCTTTTAGTTGAGAATATTGATGACAAATATAATTATGTTATTTTAATATCAAAATGTGCTATTTGTATTGAAAAACTAAATTAAGAGTTGTTAAAAAAATACATAACATCAAACATATTATAGCTAACTTTGTAGAAAAAATTAGAAATTACTTAAATATACTTTATTCAGTGTGAATGAAATACGACACTTATTTTTATCAATACGCCTGAGGAGAAAAATTTACTTGCATTTTTTATGAAGTATGAATTAAATAGTTTGTCTTTTGAAAACTAAACTTTTTGATATTCCTTATTGTTAAACTTTAATTTATATATAATAACTTCAATTTCATTCTTAATTAACTTATTACGAGGATGAAATGAATTTGCTTATTATAGAAAAGTAAGTTATTCTAAAGACTTAAAATAAAATGAAAAAAAAATTAAATATGCTAACTACGAATTTTTAAATCCACGAAAATCAGAAGTAAAGTAACATTGTTCAACTTTTTAAAAATATAAAATGTAATTATTTCTAATATTTAATTTTAGATTGAAATTAAAATGATACGTTTGATTAATGTTAAACGTTAATCATAGAAATAATCACCTTCCCTACATTTTTAAATACAATAAACTTATATTATTAAGCATCGAATTATATAAATATTATTTTAAACGTTGTTGATAAGGAATTGTAATTTATAACTTTATTGATTAATAATAGAAGGATCCCATTACTATCAAATAGTTTTCCTTTTGACCTTTATTTTAACATGTGGAAACTGTGTAAAGCCACAGGGAAAGGGGGTCTTCAAGAAGTTTTATTCCACAGTAGTTTTTAAATATTTAATGCAGGCTTTGACACGGTGACCTGGAGCATAGTTATGGTGAAAAAACCAGGTATCCACTCTTGATTTTGGGTAAAGATTTTTCATGGACGCATAACGTTAAGCAATCACTGTTCAGTGAGCCACAATACAATTCAACTTGATTTAAAGAATTCAATTATCATACTTTTCTAAATAGATAGAGTTTTTCTGACAGTCAAAGGTGTGCTTTCATCATCAAATATCCAAACTTTGTTTTAAGCTTTGGCCTGCACACAGTGGTAAAACAGCTAAGTCTTGTCACAATGATGTTCACATACCGATATTGTTTCTAATCAAATATTTTTGGCATCTCACAACAAGAAATCACATGATAAGTCATCTGCTTCTTTCGTCAGACTATGCAGCACACCAAAACTAAAAAAATTTCTGAACTTGTAAATGGTCACTCAGAAATTGCCAATGCATAAAGTCTCCTCAACTTAACGAACCAGTGAACATTGATGGAGAAATTCTTCATCCAGACCAAATAGAGGGCAAGGCTCATAAAGATCTGATTCACCCAGGTAAACGCCATAGAGGAATCAAAGTGATAATCACCAAACATTCAACCTTACAGCCTACTCCCAACCACCCCAACTACTACACAGACGGGTCTAAAATAGATGAATCAACTGGAGCAGCTTTTGTTTTACTAATCAATGACAGCATCATCACGACAAGTAAATTCTTACTAAATCCAAGGAATACAGTATTCCAGGCTGAGGCTCTTGCCATCCTTGAAGCCATAAAGCACACGCCTTAAACTCTAAATACCCAAAATCAACAATCTGGTCTGACAGCCAATCTACCCTTCTAGCCATCAACAACCCCTTACATCGCTCCCCCCTTATTCAACAAATTCAATCACTGATAACCGATGCAACAAATTCATGTAAATTCACCCTCATCTGGACCAGAGCTCACATAGGCATCCAAGGTAATGAGCTCGCTGACACAGCTGCGAAAGAATCAACCAAACTTCCAAAAGATGAACAATATCACCTCGCATGGTCCCAAGCATCCATAAAACACAGCCTCAACTCTCAAAAGTTAGCCTCATGGCAAACCGCATGGACAATAGCACACCAGGGAAGAACAACCAACAAAATAATTCCAAAAGTCTCCGAGCCAAATCTACTGGATAATCCGTATGTAAATCACTTCTTAACAGAACATGGTCCATTCCCAACTTACTTTAAAAAAATAAACAAAACATCTTCATCTCTCTGTCTCTGTGGCAAAGAAGGCAATCCTTTCCACTACATTAAAGAATGCAGCTACACCGCACATCATCATCTCAAATGCCCTCAAAACCTGAACTACACCGACTTTCTTCGATTCTGTCTACGTTCAGCTCCACACAAGAAAAAACTAACATTAATCGCCAAGTTCCTCACAGAAAAAGGTCTAGATTTATGCAAGGACAGGAATCCTCCTCCTATCAGCTTGCCAGATGATTCGTCAGATTCAGACTTTTTAACCCCTTATGTTTAAACAAACTTAATAGTTTCATTCTCTACTTGTATATAACTTTTCATTACTTCATTTACCTTTTCTTTTAAAAAATTTCTTATCTTTAAAATTTTTTTTAATTTCAATTATCCATCCTTATGTTGTTATCCCTGCCTGATACAGAACTGTAATGTATTGGACACTGCGGTATCCAATACAAGGCTTTAAGGCCTCACCATTGTAAATTCTTCCATCTACAACAGCATGCTGGGTGACGGCACAGTTTGGGGACTTTTTAACCCTCAGAAGGTGCTGCTTACTCTCGATGGTGATGAGTGGACTATACCCGATAACCGATTGGTACAGAACGGGGTCCACTCTCATCTCTTATGTATGTATGTATCTGCTCACCGGTCTTTATCCAACGCTTTATTTTCATCAAGCATGTTTCTTTTTGCTACTGGCGTTCACGACCATCTTTCCCTCTGAGGCTTCTCTAGAGTAAAATTTCCAGTTTTCAATTGCATGTATCACCGGCATATAGTCCTAGGTTGGGAAAGTCATTATTTAATTCAAGTATCACTTCCTCCATGCACTGATCTACGCTTAATCCAGTCATAAATTTATATCTCAAGACTACGCTGATCTCACTAAGTGACAATGATGTCATAATATGCATTTTAAGCTGTCACTGTTAATGAGAAACAGAGTCCACAGATGTGTTACTGTGCAAGCGTGGACATGTCTGAACATGCTATAACCATAAGTCTTCCGATTGTTTTTGTGGAGTCATATTGCAAAACTTTTATTGTACCTTTTGTACCAAAGAACAGGGACTCTAATATGCTTCAAATGCTAAAAATCGTCAAACAAATTTCTTAAATATAGGCATCAAGGCATTAAATACAGATTTGATTCACGAAATTGTGAGTCTTAGTAATTATTTGCTTATCTCTGTGACATTAATTCACAATATAATAATCAATTAAGTGTTAATGTTATCAATGCGCAAGAGCATCTAGTTCATCGTATAATTTAGAATTCAATAGTTATCATTTTTGAAAGACCATATTTTTTGTTAAAACTACTGAAGAAATTATGTTTTTAATCTATTTATATCATATCATGGTAATATATATCATATATCATATGTGAGAGAATTTATAGCATAAAATATATTTATATTACCTTTTATTTATGGGATAGGATCACCACATAATTAATTATAATTTTTGGCTATGTATTTATTATTTTCGCTGGATATATAATATTTCAGTTTCTTGTTGAGTATCTTAAAAAATCTTCGATGAACATTTCCAACATATTTATATATTGTTAACTACCTCATTTTTTTAGCTCTATTATTATGTTGTGTTGTTAATGTAGTAGTGTCGTTAATTTTCTAGACATTTTGATTACCACCACTTTCAAATAAATTTTTGAAATGTATTACACATTGGTTTTATTTATAGTCAATTTAACTGATTTTATGCATCTAAGAAGATAGATTTTTTTGTCGTAACACAAGAATTGTCATTTTCATCTTCCGTAAGAATTTTCCAATTTTTTTACAGTTGTTTTATTATCTCGGCTAACAAGGAATTATCATCCAACATAACACACAAGGAATTATCATAATTTATTACCTTTTTCATTAATCTATTTTGCTTAAGTTCTTGTTTTTGATACATTAAATTAAAGTATGTTAAATTGTTTCTTTTTACTTAATTTTATATTCGAAGGTCAATATTTAAGTTTAGTCGTATGTTGAAGAGAATGTTTTCAGTCACAAGACTGTCTGACCATTATAAATACATTTTATTTAAGACTACTAAATTTCATGGTACTTAAATGATTTATTAATTATTTGTTTCGAAATCAGTTATGAACTTTTTTGAAATACAATAATACACCTTAAAACTTAAGATATTCAAATATTTTGAGCACGAGAAATATTTGCATTGCATATTCAGATATTTTAAAATTGATTCTTCTCTTTGAGTGTTATCAATATTATTTTACTATCGATATTGTCTTCCCTTAAAAGAGTCAACGATTGTTTTGGTGAATTTTCAATAATAGTTCACAAATTACGCTCTTCCTACTATTTTAAAAGGAAAATTTATTTATTATTTTTAAACCTATATAAGTACAGCTGTAATTCATTTTCCTGTTTCTCTCTCAACACCCTAATATTCTTATTCATTTTTTTCCTCTTCTACGAGAGTCATCCAATAAATAAAGACCATCAAATCATCAAGAATGAAAAACACAATATTTATCGAATAAAAATACAATTCTATTACATACTTGAAATTCCCTTAACTTCTCTGGATAATCACTTCATAATTTAAATATTTTTGTATAGTATCTGATCACGAACTTAAGAATTTCCATGATCTACTCTTCCATAGTTCATTCATTGACCCTGTTAGTCACTACGTGTCATGCCAAAATGTACTATGATAAAAACAAATGCTCATAGTAAATCTAAATTGCTTGTGAATCATTCGGAACAGAAGGAGAGAAATTTTTCTGAGTAAATTGAGCTTCAAAAATAATTTTGCGTAGCTTATTTCGTAAGTGCATCAAATTATTGAGACACATATATGTTAAAGTGATTGCATATTAAAATAAAATCCAGTTAGCGATAATATTTTGTATAATACTATCGATTATTGAAAATATGTCAAAAGCACAAGCAATTATCTTGGCAGTTTTGTAGCTCATAGTTTATTATGCTTCGTAGATTTTTCTTTCCGATTTGTATTATATAACTTAAAATGTATAAATTCTACAATCATACTTTTTCTATACACAACTCATTTTAATTTGAGTATGGAATTACGGTAAATGAGATAAATAAAGATAAATAGATATTTATAGGTTTCGAAAATTGCTTAAATATGTATTCGGACATGAATCTTATATACATACACGGTTTATCTTTAGAATCGATTTCAAAGGTACTGTCAACTACAGAAATAGTATATCCAGGATTCGATGGTGAACTTGACTCATTTCAGATTAGTGAAATAGTTTGCATTTCTCTGCAGCAGAATAGAGGTGAGTAATTTATGCTCCACTTAAAATTACTAATGATTCATTTTAGATGGTAATTAATATACATAAAAATGTATACCATTTTCATGTATATCTCATATAAATTCCACGAATTTTTCAATATATTCCGTATTGATAATTATGCCATATTTTCTTATAAATCAGAAAAAGTGAAACAAAATTTGCAAAAAAATATACCTTTTAACTTTTAGTGAACCAAATTGTAACAAGTGCAGTAAATTTATGTGAAATATATTGGATAAAAGTTTCTATTAAAAACTATCCGTTTGTCATAGCATACTGGTGAGTGTGTTTGTGTGTGAAACAGGTAAAATATTGATTCATTTTTTGTTAAATATTGTGTTAAATTGTCAAGCGTTAAATAACAAAGGAATTATTGTCATTTAAAGAAAATTAGTTATGATAATACTATCATGTTGGAAATTCAAAAATGATTTTTGCTAGAAATTTGAAGTTTATAACTTAATTTTTCTAATGTTTGAGTTTAATAAACAATTGTAAGAAAATTTCTTGAAAGTTTCTTTACTTTTTGATGATTCTTTATTTCAACTTTACAAATGGTCTATAATAAAGTATGATTTTATAACAAGCAAAGACGATCTTAAACGGTAAAAAATATTAAGCTTTCACATCGAGTTATAATATCTAATAAAAAAGTCTAACCACAAATAAAACAATAGTTTTGACCGATGTTTAATGTAATTACTTAGAAATATCGATTGTAATCTTGATTGATGGAACTGCATTCACTGTTTCTGTATTCCAAATCCTAATTAATAACAAGGTTTGAGTATTTTAAGTTATAATTTTCTGAAAAGAAATGTTGAGTATTTTTCTAACTTTTTGAATAAATGCTAAGCATTTATTTAGAAATTATTTAGTTAAATTATGGTAAATTTATTAAAAAAAAGTACTAATCGTATATAAAGTACTAATTACTCAAAGTTTAATTTAAAAGTACTAAAATCTGAGCGATTCCATTATTTCAAATTTATAATTGAATAAATATAAATGAATGTGAGTTTATTATTTTTATTAGGTTACTGCACTTAATTGACTTGCGTATTCTAAATATTTCCAAGAAAACTAAAATCTTAGTTGATTTATTGTTGTAAATTGAGTTACGAATGTAGAAAAATAAATTCTTTGACTTTTACTGGTAACTCCAATTCAGTAGCCTTTTCTTGTGTCTCGATGGGGGACACACGCTTAAAGCAGGTCGCCAGGCATATAAACAACCTTTGTCGTTAGTTGTTGTTACTTATGACACTTGGACAAGTCAAGCTCGCTATGTCTTTGGCTATGAATTTAAGTCCGTAGGTTGTGCCTCTTTCTTTTAACCAGAGAACCACGAAGGTGAAAGTACGACTTTTATCTGTGGTAGATGATATTTCCAATCTTTGACTCTGAGAGAAGATTTATACTGCTCAAATGTTACTGATATTTCCCTTTTGTGTTTAACCCCAGATATCGGTATTTGGTATTTTGCGTAATAGTTGGCCAAATTTGGTGGCAGCGTCTTGATATCGAATCATGGTTGGTTGGTTGGGTTTTATGGCGCAAGGTCCAAGATTGGACATGTTGCGCCAAGTCGAATCATGGCTTCGAGATTTTAAACAAAAGCTGTGAACTCTTTTAAGGATTCGCATTAAGGTCCTCAACAACTAATGACAGACATTGCCTTTATTTTCTCGTTATTCCTGTGTTCTTTTCGAATAATTTTGCTTAGATTTCATTATTATGAATTACCTATCTCAGATTTTTTTTATATCCGTAATCCAGTAATATTATATTATGGAAAAGAAATTCATGCTTTCAAATGTACCTTTTTATGCTCTTTTAGATGGCGTATATTCATCATAGCACATTTTTAAGGGAATGTGTATTTATTTATTATTTAACTAGAAGATTTTGAAAACGTTTATGCACATTAATGATTTTAATTAAAATTATACTTCTGTGGTTCTTTTTATTACTTTGTTTTTACTAAATGATGAATATTGTTATTATATATATATATATATATATATATATATATATATATATATATATATATATATATATATATATATATATATATATATATATATATATATATATATATATATATATATATATAAAAAGTAAATGAATCTTAGTTTTCAGAATGCCAATATATTAGCATAACACAATTTTCTATTGTATTAACTTGGCTTAAAAAAAATCAAATTACAAGCAAGATTACAGAAAAATAATAAAAAGCATTCTCCCCCCCCCAAGTTCTCGGGAATGTGATTGTTTCCCTTTACACTATGATTGAAAAACTGCCGTGTTCTTCTATTTAATTAATTTCAATTTTAGAGGAAATAGATCAAAATTTTTTTTAAGATATGTCTTTAACTAAAATTTGTTTGATATATCTTGAAATTTTTCACTTTTCAATTTAATTTATGCTTCAATTCTGTTCAAGAGCTTCTGGTTAAAAAAAAAAATTAGCTTTCTGTTTTCATTGAAACAGTTTTGTTTTTAAAATATTATGAAAAAAAGCCCTTTCTTAAACAACTTCTGACATAAAATATTTCCTTATTCATGAATATTTAAATGATATTTTATCATAATGAAACCTCTTTACAACTAAATTACCTGTCAATTCACTGGAGTGCATTATAACAAGGACTTTTTTGTTAGCAGATTTCTTGAAATTTGATTTTAGGACATTTTTAATAGCATTTGTGAGGCATTCAATAATTATTTCCTTTTATTTTTTAATTTCATGATTATCGAATGAAAAATTACTTTTTTAAAATCTTTTTATCTCATGTCCTTAGAAAAAATCAAATCTTTTGTTTTGTTTGATGATGGTTTATTTTTTGTTGTGTCTGTTATTAACTGTAAAAACAATAACATATTCTCAATTGATGATATGAATTTTGTTTTATACCATCTTTATAATTTTTTTTTATAATTTTAATGTTTATTATATCAATTTTAATATTTAACTGATGCTATTAAAATAAGAAATTTCATGTTTAAAGTCAAATTATTACAACTTTTTCAAAGAATTAAATTATATTTTGAATCATGTATTAAATATTTAAAAATTCAGATTGTATGGAAAAAGACAGTAAAATAAAGAAAGGTTTAATTTAAAATTTCCCTCAATAGCCTTTTGTACATTTATCTTAGGTTTTTTTTAAATGGTTTATTGTCTACTCAAGAGTCTAATTTACACACGTTGCCTAGTTAGACAGGGACCTATGGTTTAAAGCAAATTCTGAATCACTGTAAACAGCCAAGCACAAGGTGACATTTGAGCCCACAATTTATTAAATCGAAACCGATTGTGGTAGTATGCTAACCATTCGGCTGCCAGCTCGAGGCTTTTCAAAATAAAATATATTTATGATGAGATTGAACATTTTTATTAATATAATTGTATTTTATGTAGTAAAGAAATTTATCAATACAAATTTTCACAAAAGTCTCACTAATATGGCACTCATTAACACAACTAGATGTATTTTTCAGTTCAACTTTTATTAAAATAATTTATTTGGAAACAGATATTTAACTTATGATTTTAAACTATTTCGATTTAGATGCATATTTTCTACATATTTATCTTACGATTAGTAGTCACCGTTAAATAACATAGATAAGAAAATAATCTTAGATATATAGTTTTGAATTAAAAATTTTAGCCGCAAAAGAAAATTGTTAACATTAATGTTAACAATTTGTTGAGCGAGATAAACACAGAGCCAATTAATAATTGAGACAAGCCTCAATTATTAATTGGCTCTGTGTTTACCTCGCTCAGCATTTTTTGAAATGGCTTTGTGGTTAGTGTTCTGGCCTTCCATTCAACATTTTGGGGGCTTTCGAGACTAAGCATGAAGAGGATCGGATTCTATTTAAATTGTAGATTTCTTTTGAATTAGCCTTTTTTTTGGAAAATGTGACAGTAGATAAAGAAATGAAATGCATCGAAAATTTTCTTTAAGGAGCATTCAAAGATTCTTACACATTTTGTCTTCAAAATATTATTCCGTATAATTTATTTTTTAGTACTGAGCAATCTGGAATACAAATAGGTATGCTGCTGTATTCAGGGGTTGCTTGAACTTTGTGTTACTTCAAAAGAAAGTCAAGACACATTTTAAAATTTATATATTTTTCACTAAAATAATAAGTGATAGAAAAAACATAAATCTTTTATGCTCAATAATACGTCACAAAACTATTCTAATTTCAATTCTAACGGTTTGTTTTCATAATTTATAGGGGAATGCAACTTAAAAGTTTTATTTTAACAAAATAACTTTATTAACTTTAACAGAATATTCGAAAATATAATTTAATACATGAATTCAATATCCTCAGGGAAAAGTAATTGTCTGTTAAACATTTATTATATCTTGATTCACATTAAAAATAATCTATTTTTATGATTTAAAGTGTATGTAAATTCTATATAACATGCTTAGCGTTTCTTTAATACTTTAGATACATTTCTCAAATTTCTCGCATTTTTAAATTTTTCTTTTTATGTATAAATATTTTTAAGATAACTTTATGTAATTTTTAATCAGTAAATACGAAAATCTCGGAAAATTATTTAAATTTTAATTTTATAGTATGATGAGAAATTAAAAAAAGGAATTTAATTTTTTCAGCCATAATTATTTTAATTTTTAACTTCAGTTAGTGAAAATATAATCTTTTATAAAACTCCAAATTATATTTACCGATCAAATGAAGTTTATAATTTCCTTAAAAAAAGATTTGCATTAAAAGTATTTTATATATATCAATAAATCCGCACTAAAGAAAATGTATTTAAAAAAGTTTAAAATCTGGAAACGCAATTTTGCAATCACAAGCAAAATATGCCACTTCATTCCATATTTATTAGGATTAGTCTGGCTATCCCTCTAATTAAGGAAAACGAAATCTCTATAAATTATAGGTCGTCAAAACTTTCTTGGCAGCTATTTTGGCAGCAGTTTTATTAATTGAAGATGTATATTAATACCAATTAAGATGAAGTGCTATTTGTATGCTTACAAACTTTTTTCAATTTTATTTAGGAAAAATTGCATAACAGATACGTGATGATGTTTACTAACATGCATAATATTGAATAGTGATTAAATTTCTTACATTTTGAATCAAAGTAATTAAATTTTGAAATACTTATTTATGTTTTGGGTTAAGTATGCATAAGTAATTTCAAAGATTATTCATAAATTTACTTTAATTTAAAGTGCCTACTTTTTTGAAATATTTCACATAGCTATTGTTACAATTTGAATACATATGAGTCAAAAATTCGTTTTTAATTGGTTTCTAATGAACTAATCATCCAAACAAACTAGTCTTCATTAAATGTTGAGATAAACGTCTTTAATGTTGAGATTAAATGTTGATACACATATAATATCAACAGTATAGGAAAAATAAATAAATGTTGATATACTACATACTAAAACTTTAAAAATTTGAAAATGAACTATTTTCAGAAATTTAAAATAATCAAAAATATATAGAAAATTTGTTACAAATATTTATAGAATGGCAATATTATTTTACTTTCAAATGAACTTACTTTACAGAAATTGTTTTCCTTATAGGCAAATTACAGTGACTAAAGAATTTTTAAAGTTAAATAGGGGATATATATTGAAGATAAAATTTTGGAATTATAAATAATTGAAGGATTGAATCGTGACTGACATGATAGTTCTGAATACCAGAATCATAATTATTAAAAACATCCACACACGTTGATTACTGTTTCTATAAAATGTAGTGGTAAACAATAAAGAAAAAAAGAAACGAAGTAGTAGCATGGAAGTAAAATCTTTCATTGATATTGATCCTTTCAGCTGCGGGAAATTATTCAATGATTCAAGAACTTTACTAAATAGAAGATATAATTGATCAATAGATCGAAAATTAGGAAGTATAATCGATTCAGTTATTTAGAAATGTTATTCTTGGTAACAGTGAAACTATTTTTGACTGATATTTGATCATATTTTAAGAATTTTAAGGCTTAGGAGCATAATTTTGACTAGATAACAATGCAAACGATTTTTGGTTAGGTTAAGTAAGAGTATTGCAATATATTTCTGTTCTTCTTTTTCTGCCACCTAATACTGACAATCATTTTGTAATTTTGAACCCTGCTCAAATAACAAAGTGAACACTTTTTGCATTTCTTTTAACATTTCTCTCAAATAAGTCGAAGGACATTAGACTCTAAGAATGGTTAATATACTCTCAGAGCCACTCAGCACAATAGTCATTGGCTGAGTCAGCTATGGAACTTGCTGTCTTCCAGACAGGAGAAAACACTTTTCATCATAGGTTAACATACAAATGAATATTTCATTTAGAATGCCAATACGAAAACTTAAAAATATGCAAACTATAAATTGAGATCCCATATTGTACTTAATAATCTATTTATTTACAATATCTTTCTTTTAATGAAATCGCATTAGATTTTAACCAACTCTTTTCTTGAAAAGAACAAGATTGCACATATCCATATGCGTATAGTGCATCTTGCATGTTTTCAATCTGTCCTATAGGCATCAGAGTCTGCTTCTGACACACAAATATAATTTTGTAACCGTTTTCGATGAAGCATCACATCGAGGTTAATGTTTAAATCCTAGATCTTGGAGACTGTAATTTATGAACAGTGGTAAATTGCTTCCTAAAATTTCTCATTAACCTTATCATATTCGTAGATAATTGGTCATTAATAACATATTAATTATTTAAGTACATATTTTCCATTGAAAATCATTTATTTTTTAAACAATATTTTCTTGTAATTTACATGTATTTGATTTAATGCGTGAAACATTTTTCATGGTTTTTATATCGTTTCAAATAAATAAATCTGTAATTCTGTTTAGTTCTGTGAATATTATTTGCTACATTGAGCTTTAAAATGTAGATAATTTCCCTTTCATGCATATGCATGGGTGCAACGTATTGTTTTTTTGTGATTTTACTTGCTTTTTTAATAGTTTGAGCTGTGTATAGTAAATTAAAGGCAAATTAAATGAATGAAATATTCTTGATTCTGTTAACTATATTTAACAAAAAATGATAAATTATTTTTATGAAAAAGCATCTGATTTTTCATGTTTTCTTTACCGCATTCAGATATTGGATACTGAGTCAAGAGTTTTACCCATTATGATCAGTCATGTTTGGCTTAAAAAAATGTGAAATAGATTTTCAGTCAAGGGAGGTTTGAAAAATGCTTTGGTAGTGAAAGAGTAAAACAATTATTCATTAAAAATTATTCATTAAAAATAAACATATATTTCAGTATTTTTCTAAGATATTTCTCTGAAACTATCTTCGTTTCTATTTAAAAATGTTTTGGTTGTTGTACACAATCATTTCGTTTAACTATAAATGAAATTTGATCTATAAATTAAACTTATTTGATTTTTGAGTAGATATGATTTATTTTTCTCTCATGTAATAAAATGGTAGACTTCAAAGTGCATAAAATAAAAAAAATAGAGGCTGGATTATACAGGAAAAGCTCCGTAATCTCGATATGTTCGAATAAAAATTGGTTCTTTCCAATACTATTGCTTTAATACGAGACTTTTCTCAAAAATTCAGTTTAATACAATTCTGGTAGGAATTTTGATTAATAGAGCGTCTAACGATATTTTCGACTAAGCTTGAGAATTTCTCTTTGGAAACTCCATTCTCAACTTCAAAGGTTATAAAATATATCCCCTCGAAATCCAGTGAAGCAAAGCATTAAAATATAGTCTCGTCTTATGTTAATTATAAGTTGTGTAGGACTTTTACCTATTGGATCAAGTTACAAACATGAAACGAATGTTCTAGAATAATATTACCTATTTAAATGTGACAAGGAAAAGGTTGAATCGAAATTTTGAATTTTATTAAATTAAAGAGATATCTGTTATTTATTATTAGAACCAACAATTACACCAACAATGATTGAGATTCATTTAATACAATTTAATAAATATGGAGCTTTTGAATGGCAGTCAGTCTAAATTTCAAGTCACATTTAAATACCGATTGATTTCAAAGCGATGGGAATTGAAATCAGTAAAAATCCCAATAATCTTACTTTACGTAACTTTTTTAAAGACATATATTTCTGATGTATGCGTTCAATCAAAGGAATATTTAAATTTAATTGTGCTGACCAACTAAGTACTATTTATTCATGAAATAAGAACTTGCACACGCTTGAAGAAAAATTTACATTCTCAAGAGAGGGAGAGAGGTAACGAGATGGCGATAAGATAAAAGTAAGATTAAAATAATAATAGTGAATTATTATTTTAATCTTATTTTTATCTTATTAAAGTAAGAAGTAAGAAAGGGCACTGGGAAGGAGAGAAAACAAGAAATATATTTGAAATTTTCTTAACAAATATTGAAATTTATTCATTCTAATGGAGTATACACAATA